>CM061532.1:147483605-147550670 GCA_030545055.2 Neoaliturus tenellus | reverse complement strand
CGTCATTTCAGAGGGTGCAGATTTTTTTGCAAAAAATACTGAAAGAAAATCTAACCACAGAACAATATGCTTGATTTATTCCGTTTTAGTTGTTATTTATTTTTTATATGCCCAAAATATAAAGAGTGATTTAATGTGAGTGAGATTGACGGTTAGATCAAGCGGCCTCTAATCTTTAATGCCGCATAAACTATAAAAAGCCTGAATTTTAGTACTTAATTTCTAAAACACTTAGCCAAATTTTAGTTTACCATGTTAGTTATAAGTAGATAAAATTGTATATTCAAATATTATTTAGCCTTTAAGCCACTTGTGAGATACTATTCACAACACTCGCTTTACTCTTGTTTTTACTTGTATCTCACCCGTGACTTAAAGTCGTTCATAATACAATAGTTGAAAAAACGTATACGTTCATTTTCAAGTAAGACACAAAATTCTATATTAGGATTTCAATATAATAATTTTGTATTTTATTTTTGAGTAGCTCATTATTTTTATATACCAAATTTTTAAATACTGAGGTAATTGTCTTATAATTTTTACTTTTAAAACATGTCGTCTACTAATGGGGTTTTAATAATTTGTTATCACCTTAGTCATGGTTTCAATACATAATTTGTTTTACCTACGCCTGTCCGAGAAAGCAGTTGTTTACGCATTCGATATACGTCGCAAAACAGGTGAATGTAGTATTAATTTTACTTTGCGCACGCTAGATTTACTTTGCGCACGCTAGGTTTACTTTGCGCACTCCGGTGTTTAAACATTAGAACACAAAACAGTATGCATTAGCAAGATGACTGTAATGCCAGGTGAGCTACATCCCATATGAGCAATGGTGTCAGTTTCTGCGACATCCGTGGACGTCGCCACAGAGTTTTTGTCGGTTAAAAAAAGTGTTTAAAAACCAAAATTTTACTCTTTGTTACCTGCAAGTGTTGCCAACGCTGCAGGAAACAACAATTTTTCTTGTTTGCGTTGGAGATTTTTTGTCTCAACTATTACCGTACTAAAATAAGGAATTTCAAAGCAAACTAGGGTAAAATTTATGGTTTTAGATTTACCTTGATTGATAATTGTTAATTTGGTCATTGCTTAATGGTTTGTTATTAACTAATAATCCAAATGTAAAATAGAGTAATATGGTGTCGTTACGGTAAATTAATATCGTACCCGTGGCAAGACTGTTTCATTCTCTTTTTCTATCAGCTGTGTAATAGTAAATATTATAACTAACTTGACTTCCGTCTTAGTTTTGACGCTTCATATACGGAACACAAAATATAGAGCTTTTCAACTGACCTTAGGGAGAAGTTATGCTTTTTACTTTTTCCTCTACAGACCTTGATGCATTAGCCCGCAACGAAACATTGTTTAGTCAGAATTTAAGTTGGCAATACTGGATATAATAATAATAATATGTATTTGTCTTGACAATATAAATTGCATCGACATTACAAAAATATTCATTAATTCTTGTAATAAATTGTGTTGTTTTTAGAATTACACTGATATAGACATAGACTGATATATGAAATATATTAGATATAGACATCTGAAATATTTTCCTTGTCGTCGTTTTGAATAGAATCGACATAAACATAACCTACAAACAATCTTAACCTGAGACTATGTGTAATTGCACAACATTATTAACTATGACAGTGAATTTAGTAATTTAAGTGAGTTATTCACCCTGTCGAGCTTGCTGCAGAGACCGTTAAAACAGTGTGGTTAAATCTCCAACCTGAAAAATCCAATGAGTTTATTAACAAACTGTAGGAAATGCATAGTATATGTTTCATAAATATTAAATATTTATACTTATATAATAAATATTTGGCAGTCGTAGGTGCAAGATGGCACTTTTCGCACTTGTTGCATAAATAACAAATATCTTACTTTAGTAACTACTATAAGGCAATATATAGCTATAATATAGTGTGTTTATGTTGCTGGTGCTGTAGAATAAGTTTGATTCATTTTCTGTACTACAACAAGATAAAGAAAACCTACATGAGACAAGCATTTATAAAAAATAATGTAAAATTCATTATAAAATTACATGTTTATTGTTATGTTTGAAAATAAATATCTTAAGAAGATACACACAAACAACAGTAATTTGAACTTTTTGCTTTACTTAACGTTTGCATAAACGTCTATAAAAAATAACCTTGATTTCATTGTAGTCTGTTGTTGCCTGTGGTCATTTACTGTTCAGTCTGGCCTGAGAAGCTTTCCCAACTGTAATTAGTTAAGCTTACACACACCTCATTATGGACTTCGAAGCTGCACAACAAAGATGTTTGATATCATAACAATTTAAATCTTATAAAAAACCCATTCTTTAAGTTCTGAGAAAAGAAACAATAATAGAATACTAACGAAACGTAATGCGAACGTCGGATTACTAATTTATCCATAAAGCATGCATCTGTATTAAACTTTTAGTCTACCTGATTTTCGTAATTGTATCTAGGTTTATGGAAGGATTTATAATAACTTTAGTACAAAAATAGGTATATTTTTCAATAAAAAAATAAAGTTTTTTTTTTTATTATGAAAATAAATTTTATGTGGTTTTATTCCTATCATTTAAATTAAATCAATTTATGAATATGTTGTTATTAAACTTTTTTATTTTCGAAAATGTTGTAATTTTTCAAATGGGTTCATCTAGTTTTTATAATACAACTAACATGTTCAATAATAATTGCTTTATATTAGGCTATATATTGTATTGTTTTAAAGATAAATGTCAATAAATAAGGCATTGCTATTTGCTTCAAAATTTGTTAATGAATACCTCTCCAAAAGAATTTTAAAAGGGACAAATTTACTGATGAGAATATGTTGGCTATTATTATCTCTACTTCAACTTTTGGTCAAGTTTTATCCGCTTGCGATTGCCAAAACGAACCTTGCACACACTAGGATGCTGCTTAAGAAGAAAATGTCAGTAACATTGATAATAAATTTTTCAAACTGTAATAAACATTTGCTGCAATTTAATTTCAGGATGTGCAGCTTTTACTTTTCAATCAGTTGATGATTTCCATCTAAGCAAAATTCCAAAGGACACCTAACCCACCTTGTAAAAAATATAAACTAAAAAAATTTGTCTTAACTACTTACGTTACTGCTATCAAGTTAAATTTAATTAAAATACTCTGATTTATTGCAATATTTTATTAATATAAAAACCTAATAAACATTTATTAGTAGTTTCTCATTATTACTGTTTTATACTACATAATATACATCTCAGTCGAAATCACCAAGGGAATTGACGGGGAACTATATTAAGTAGGGAAAGTCTATTATTAGAGGAAACGATTATTAAAAAAATCAAATCACCTTGAGCAACTTTTGAATTTTACTCCTTCTTGATTTAGTTTATGAAATGACAGCCATGAACTTTGTAAAATTTCATTAATGTACTTCTAGCTTACAAATGGCTATTTTTATAAATTTTTTAATTACCTACCAACTACTTCTTCTCATTCAAGTTAGAAAGTGTTACAATTAATTATTGATAATATAAGTTAAATTATCTAAGTTTTCATTAGAGAAAATATCCGAAGCTTTACATTTACACAATTCCTTAAGATTCAGACCCTATTATGAATACCTGTGAAAACTTTATTGTTTAAACAATAAGTGGAATACTAGACTGGTAAAAAATATATATATAACAGTAGTAAGTATGTTAAAAAATGTCTTTAAAGACAGACCACTCACAACTCGACATTTTAAAATAAATATGCAATTGCGTAAATAACCTTGTTATTTATAAAGATGAACCTGTAAACCAAATCTCATCACGGGCTCATAAATAGGGAAATAAATGTCTATTCTCCTTATGATAAATATAGGGAAAGAGTATCCAGGTATGGTGCCATGGGGAACACTGAAAGAAGGTATTTTTAGCATTAAAAATGTATTTCGACCATATGAAGCCATATACTAAGTTACATCAATATGTATATAAATAAAGGTGTTTGCCTATTCTCCATATGATTAACATGGGGAAAGAGGATGCAGGTTTGCTGCCAAAATAAGAACAATACCAAGATTTTTTACCATAAGTGGATGAATCTCAACCAAATAATGAAGCTAAATACCAAGTTTCATCTAAAAATATTGGTGAATATTATAAGAATATAATAAAAATATATGAAAATATAAGTGAAATATTAAAACATCCTTATTCTCTATAAGATTACAATTTGAGCCCCAAAATACAATGTACTGTCTTTAGACTTTTTAATATCTTGGTAACCAATGGAGATAGAGCAAAACTTCAAAATGCTAAATCGTGTGTTTTTTTAGCCAATCCAGTGGTGAAAATTAAAATTTTAAATTTTTTAGTTACGTATGAAAAAAAGGCGAAAACCCCATTTTTGGGATACAAAACCCCCCAAACTACCCCTTTCCGGTAGGTCAATACATATGGTTTACAAACTCATCTGTCTAAAGGTAGGATGGCACATCTCTATCAAATTTGTTCTCGATCGGACATTTTTTGCGAGAGTTATCGTGTCTAGGGACACATACATACATGCATATATATATATATATATATATATATATATATATTGAAAAACATTATAATTAAACAGAGTACCCTTTTTCAATATTATAAAAGTAGCCCTAATCATATCAAATCTAATATATATATATATATATATATATATATATATATATATATATATATATATATATATATATACATATACATACATATATGTATAATGTCTTACCATAAGACCTACGGTAATAGCTTATTCCCTATGGGAATTTCGCTATTAATGTAATATAATAATCCTTATCAAATTACATGTTTATTGTTATGTTTGAAAATATATATTTAAAGATGATACACATCAATAACAGTGATTTGAACATTATGCTGGACTGTAAGTCAATAACACACAGAATGGTACGTAAATCGTTACCATAAAATCTAATTTATAATTTGGAATACATCTCAATATTTAACCTTTTCACATTAGTAATAATAGACTAGTATTAATTTTTTTATACGTTTGGTATGATATTCAAGGTTAGTTATATTACAGCAGGCTTAATATTACAGTTAATTATTAAAGTGTTTAGTGTAATCTAAAAAATTGGGTTTGCATTAAAACAATGAAGAAAATAACTGCTAAATGCCAGTTATGGGGCTGACAGGGTATGTCATAAATAAAATATATTTATAGTTTGTTGTGAAAAGGTTTTTTCAGAGATAGCATTATTTTTTTATTATTTTACCCTCTTTTGAGTAATTGTCAGAGAAGAGATTTTGGGTCCAACTTGTAATTATAAACTAAATTGCAAGGATAAAGGGCATTTCGACTGTAAGGTAGGGACACTATTTCAATTAGTTAGAAATTCCCAGGCTTAGAATCGTAAACTTCGGTATACTTAAAATCGGTCAACTTACAATACAAACGTATTTTTCGAATATATATATATATAACTAAAGCAATATTTTCTTGTGATATCATCATTGATAAAGCAATAAATCTGTAAAAATAATTTTATTTGCATGAATTTCACATTGTGTAGGCTTAGAGGGATTGGATTTGCATAGGCGGTTAGTAGCCGTTCTCTACTGATATTTTTAATCGGATACACCGAGAAATCTTGAAATATTAACACATGGACTTTAATGAACTATACAAACTACAGTATCATTTATACATTTATATTTTTTACATAATAATCAATGGCATACATTTTAAGATTCAGTGAGATAAAAACCAGATAATAGTAGTTGCAACGATGGTATTAAAGGCTAAATACAATAGTTGTATACACTACTTTACTAACAACCACTTACATTATGCTAAGTCATTTCATAAGAAATTAATAAACTTGCCGTCCATTTATAGGTTAGGCGTTCATGAAAAATGTTCATCATTCGATAGCACAAATTGGTTAGTCGTAGCTCTCACTTACGTTGGATTCTACTCTTTTAGGTTAGGCACAACTCATCTCTCATCCATACTTGGCTTTAACTACCTATTTCAATAAAGGTATTAAGGTATTTCACATAAATAAATAAAACTTTATCCGTGATTGAGCAATCTGCTGATGTGCATCACACATTTTCAACACTTATTACTAAATATAGCAGCAACTTATTTTATTTCAACTGGAAATGACTAAGTAATATCTTTTAGATCATCGGGGAAGAACTTATACAACTAAAGGACTACACAAGCTGAGGTTCTAAAACAGTTGCAAGGCTTAAACGGGTCTAAAGGTTGTGGCCCAGATGGTATACCGCCCTCCGTACTTAAATGTTGTGCTGATCTCCTAGCCCCACTGCTGACGACACTCTTCAATAAATCTCTTAGTGAAGGAATCTTTCCAGATGTGTTTAAGTCGGGCTTCATTGTGCCCATACCAAAATCTAGTGACTCTTGTGAGGCATAAAATCAAAGACCAGTGGTCATCCTGTCTTCCTTGTCTAAGGTGTTTGAGGGTCTGGTTCTTAACCAGTTGGTTCCTCTTACGAAGCACATCATGGTGGAAGAGCAACATGGGTTTAGACCCGGACGTTCTACCCTCACCAACTTATTGGTCCTACAAGACATCGTCTTCCAAGCTTTCGAGAGAGGAAATCAGGTGGATGTTATCTACTAAGATTATGCCAAGGCATTTGACAAATTAAACCATTCTGCTCTCTTAATGAAACTGGAGAGCTACGGGTTCTTCGGTCAACTACTGAGATGGTTTAGTAGCTATTTAACCAATCGCAGGCTTGCGGTTAAGTTTGCATCTGTGATCTCTACCCCAATTCTAGCTACCTCAGGTGTCCCTCAGGGCTCTCTGATGGGTCCTCTTTTGTTTCTACTGTTTGTGAATGATCTGCCCAGCACTCTGCAAGTTCGTTCCTTGATGTTCGCAGATGACATAAAACTTATTATCGAGATAAGTACAGTGAGGGACTGCCTGGATCTTCAAAGAGCCCTCAATGAGGTCCTGGACTGGTCAAGTCAGAATCAAATGTCTCTCAACCCAGCGAAGTGTAAAGTTATATCGTTTCATCGAAATCTCCAACCAATTGCATTCCAGTATATTCTTGACTCAACTCAAGTGGAACGAACTACGGATATTCGAGACTTAGGAGTTATTCTTTCCCATAATTTATCTCCTGAACTCCATCTTGACGAAGTCTGCAAGAAGGCGAACAAAGTCATGGGCCTCATTTACAGAATCTCAAGGGATCCCTTTAGCATTCAAACTTTGCTAGAGTTCTACTGCAGCTACGTCCGTCACCAACTAGAATACTGCTCTGTTCTTTGGTCTCCCTATCTTCTGTGCCAATGTGAGAGACTCGAATCAATTCAGAGGAGATTCGTTCGCCTTGTCGGGCTGAGGTTGGGTTAAAAATATTTGGATGTACCTGTTGTTGACATCCAGTCGACGCTGGGTCTGCTGCCATTGAGAAGCCGCCGGGAGATAGCTGACATGTGTTTTCTTCGTAAATTGATCACTGGTGAAATCAACTGTCAAGAGCTTCTGGGGAGGATCGAGTTCCGGGTTCCGTCCAGTACCAGGTCTCAAGACCTTTTCTTCAGGAGATCATCCCCCTACAACTATCTACAGCATGCTGCTATACCGAGAATGATGCGCCTCAAAGTGGTGCGAGCTTCAAGTTGATTCTTCAAGAGTGTTGTGCAATGGAAGTGAAAGTGAATGCCATTTCAGTGTGAATTTGAGGGAATCATGGTGTTATCACAGATGAGTTCACAATGTGTCAAATGTAGAATTAGTTCTCACACGATACACTTTTTCCATTCAATGCCAGTCACAAAGGATTGCATTAATTTCAATATTGTTTCCCTCTTTCGTTCTGCCTCTCAGATATTTTGCACACAATTCATACAAGGCCTTTTAGCATGTTATATTTCTTCTCTTTGCCAATGTAAACCAGAATGCATTTTGCTTCAAATCACTGCTCACGAATTTTCATATTGTTTGCTTGCACATTGTCATGTCTTCAACTTTGCATTATTGTTATTTAAGTTCTTGCTTGTTTTTGCCAATTGCCATATTTATTTCACATTGTAATATGTTAGTGTCTTTCTAGGAATGTTCATATTTTAAAAGTATTTGTTTGTACATCACGCCTCATTGTAACTAACTAATGTGGAGCCATTCAAATTTTGCATGTTGCACGGGTTTTTTTCAGAAATTGCACACTGTAAATAATTGAATAATTGTAAGTAATCACTTGTACGTCATTGAAAATTTTTGTGAAATAATGTATTCTGTTTAGATTTTAATGAAAAGTATCTGAATGTTCCTGTCAACTGCCTGATAGAAGAGACTTTTAACACTGTGGATATGTACTATATACATTGTAATGAATGTTTGCGAATTTATTGCATGATATATATGTAAAAATGGTGTAACCGTCAGTAAATAAATAAATAAATAAAGGACGAAGTAAGACGATCTATGTCTTCTGGAGCCCCAAAAGAACTCTAGGTAAAGGAAGCCTCTGACCTTATTGAGTCCTACGCTCTGAAACCTCTCGGCGGAAAAAAAACTTCTTACAAAGACAGTAGTGCTCAATAAATATAAAAACTCTATGTGCCTTGCAGCACCTCAACTTCCAGTATACAACTTCAGTGCTCAATACATTAAGACATGCCACTGAAACTTGAACAGTGTCTACGACTTTAAATTTGATTCCATTCAATACTGATTATACGGTTCCCTTGGCGAGAGCATTGAATATGAACTCTTGATCAGACTCGTATTCTTCGTTTTTATGAGATTTAGAAATAGACTACTAAAATTTATCATTAAAACTTAGGGGTTTCCAAAACTTTGTTTATAACCTTTAAACTCAAATTTTGTTCTCTCTCTACATTACAAAGGCTAATTGATTTACCAATGATCTCAAATTACAATATCTCTTTTTATGAGTTTTCTAATTCATTTATTAGGTTTGCAATATCCTTGAATATCAGGTTGGTCCACTTAAACCAAATTGAAATCTATAATATTTTTTAAAAACAAACTTAATAATTATAAAACCCTAACACACAATATAAAAATTACAAATTATCTTCAAGGTAACGGCTTCAAAATGTTTAAGATATTAATACATATATTTTTCATAATGCTAATGTATGTTACTTGTTACTCACCTGTTTAAACTACAACCAGGGCATTCTTACTTACCGGGTTAATAGTAAGTAAGGATCTAGTAGACCTTTAAATGCTGAAAAGGGATTTTATTTCCATTACACTAATCATTATCTCCTGAATTTTATAATATATGTTTTATTTTTTAGTGATAAAAATCAAACTTGGTATGATATTACTTGTAATATTATTAATATCATAGTAACTTGACACAGGGTTATCATATGCATTATAAATACTTACGTCGCAGCAGACCTGGGTACTCAGCGAATTTCCAAAGGAATTTGATATTAAGTATTTTCTCCATAATCAACATAGAAATGAGTATGTAGGTTTGCCATACGACTTTGTTAAAAAATGTTTGTTGTTAGGAAATGTAATGGTAAGGTAAAATAAGTATAAAATTGTATCAATATTAGGCATTTTTTTCATTTTCCCCATGAACCCTATGGGGGTGAGTATGTAGGTTTACCGCCATTTGGGTGTTGTAGGTAAATATCAGTTAAACCTTACCTAGTGAATGTACATTCCAAATTTTACCAAGTTACGTCAATAAATATGCTAGATAGAGGGTTCTGTTAATTCCCCATAAGAATAACATGGAAAACCTATTTTAGGATTTTCTTTGTAACCTGTTAAGCCAAGTTAAAAATTCAAAATACTAAATTGTTTGTTTTTTAAGCTCTTTAAATGGTTTAAATTAAAATAGTTGAATTTTGAAAATTGAGGTCCAAAAACTCCACAAACCCATTTTTTACCCCTTTGAAACCCCATAAACCCCCCATTCCTATATATAACCCGATCATTCTGGTTCGCGAACTCATGTAAATTAATAAAATACTATACATAATATACTAACTATTTTCTTAAGCAATAAGACTTACCCAAACGACTTACTATTTAAATAATTTATCTCATATTTTTGAAATTAATGGGTCAGTTATATGGTAATGATTATGCTAGATCTATAAATTTAGTAAATGGCAAAACCCCAGCTCTCTTATACCTATAAATAACATGGTCTCACACCTCCATACCAAATTTCATAAAAATCGAAGGTCCCCTTCAGGGCTTAGGTTTTACCATGGCTACTACCGTAGTAGCGTATTCCCTAGAAGGAAATTCACCAAAAACAATTTTTGCGGTAAAAAGTAAATTCAAAGTATTGTTGAAGCTTTATTCATTATTGAGATGGTAACTTTGATGGATTCATATTAATTTCACACAAAGGGTACTGTCCCTATCAAAGCCGAAAAAGGGAAAGGTAATTAAATTTGTCATCAACGTTCCATCGACGTTCACATAGATAACTCTATATATTAATCCACTGTTCAAACGCTTTGTTCAAAGTAACTATTAAATTCATCTTCAGGATTTATGTGTCATATTTAACTTAATAACGCTTCGATTTGCAGAATGTCGTTAAATTATGGGCAGCATAAGTTTTAATCGTTTTCATATTATTTACTTACTTATTTTACTTACTTATTTACTATACTTACTTTTATTATTACTTATTATTTATAAGGAATAACAAAAAGTGGTTTGATGAGGAATGGGTTTTATCTGAAATAGGAATAATTAAGGAAGGAAGTAATCGCGGGATATAATTCAAATAGTAGTTTTTAGAATTTAAAAATCCATATTATGCTTCCCATGGAAAGCTAAGAGAAAAGTTTTGAGATTTCAATTAATATGTTTGTATAAGTTCAGTCGACTCGTTCACTCAACGCTTCCGATCTAGGAGTCTACAAGTACAGTATTAATACAATCTTTATGAATTCTGAAAACTGTGTAAAGTACTAAGGTGTAAGTCCTTAAACTGGTGCTCGTATGATTAGTAGCACACCCTGGGTATATCATTTATGATATTCAACATTGATTCACAATTACTAAAGTAACGTTTTTGATCTTTTCTGGCCCACTTCAGGCCCCGAACATGATTATTAATTTGATACCCCCTCTGATTGTCCCACAATTTGTAAACTCCCATAAGTTTTACTTAGAGTTATCGTGTATAATTATTTATATTTATAGAGAACATATAAATAGATACAACTTCATACATATTCCATGAGAAACCAATGTTTATGCTATCCTATTCTTTAAATTTCGCTAGTGTTGGTTTAATCATGTAATTAGTGAAACGTATGGTTAGTAATATTTTTCAAACCATCATTTTCACAATGGTGTAAATTATTTCTGAAAGAAGGTTATTTTTTCTTAAATTGGCTAGCAATGGTACAACATGATAACTTCACTCGTATAAGGTGCTCGGGCGAGCAGAAAGTACCAACTTGCCAACACAAATTAGCAGCAAAGTTTACTTTCACTGCCCCCCCCCCCCTATGAACCACAGGAATCTTCTCCAACTGTAACACTTGCCCTTTGTCCGTAATATCCCTCCCTCTAAACCAACTCAATAAAACTCATTCTCTCTTTTAAGAGACCTTCCGTTTCCCGATCGTAAAGTATACGTTTCCAATATTATATTTAAAAAATCATCATCTACTGTTGTAGATTTGTATGTTTAGCAACCATTGTTATAAGCAAATAAATCAGAGTGAAAACTTGGAGGCCTGTCAAAATTGTAATAGTTGGTGGAAAAAATATATTTTAAATTTGAAGTTATTAATATTTACTTTGAACGGAAATTCAAAGGAAACATAAAATCCGATGATGACCACTTATACATTATAGAGCTACTTAAATACTAAAATTCAATAAAAAGCAGTAAGAACGGTTTCAGCAATTTTGGGAGATACCTGCTTATCATAGGCAAGCTAAATTGGCCTATCCAGATAAATACTACGACACGTTGTATGTAAGTCTTGTGGATCTGACCATTCCACACTCTGCTTACTCTTGATACTCTCTGCTTAGTCTTGTGTACAACAAAAATTAAGAGTTTTTTTTTTAGGTTTCTCGGGTTTGAATTAATATAACCGGTTGTATTAAATCGGGTTGTAGATTAATATAATGAACCAAAAAAGAAAACAAAGATTGATAGATACAACATTTAATATAATTTGTTTTAAGATTTTAAGGAGAAGTGCAATAAAAAATAATGCAAAGCTAAAATTTTTAATAGAGGACCTACTTCCAAATACTGATGGTTTGAAGTTGAAACTGGGTTTATAAGTATATTTTGTAATTTTTAAGTACTTTAAGACATTTGATCCTCTGGTTCAATAATGATATTTGTATTTATTTTTATCGTATTAAATTAAAATTGAATAGGCTACTTTTTTAAGGACACTAGTATGTTGACAAATGTTTGTCTAATTATAGGTCCTAATAATATTTTTTTTATAAAACAGTTTTAACATGTTGTAACATGTGGACCACTGAAATGATTGTATAAAATATCAGGTAAACAAGATCCCATTTATTTAGGTAAAACCAACAAATAGTGTTTGATATATTCGTGGAACAGGTAAATGAGGAAATCTGGCCTATCTATTATTATTTTCCCTAAATTATTTGCCATCTATATTGACCACACGCACAATTAAATTATGAATCTAAAACGTGGTATCCACCGAAGCTTCAAAAGGTCAAAACTTATCAGATTACAAGGTAAAATTTCTATGAAGTATAAAAATTTACATGAAAAATAGGAATAAGATAAATAAAAGTTTTCAATACCCTATACGTTTGCATATAGTCGTTAAAGATCGTATAATCCTTAATAATGTAACGCCAAAAAATTACAAATGCAAATAAAATGAAGTATTTTAAATATTAAATTGTTTTTAATTGTGAAATTATGAAACGGTAATATGGTGGTTACCTATGGATAATGGGTATTCGGAAAGCTGATTGTGGACCTATGGTGGTATTGAACTTAGTGAGTAGCTATTGGCAAAGGGAATTGATGGACTCCTGGGGTCGAGCGAGAACATGAATGGGGCTGACTGCTCATTTCTAGGTTGTTGGTGAGTAACTGAAGGGTGACTATGGAGATGGTTGAGGATTGAGGTTTTTATGTCGTGTAATGAGATACCTGGGAAATTCGTGGCGTATTGACTGAACCTAGGAAACATATCTGAAGGAGGCCTACTGTGGGTTCTACCCAGAGACGAATCGCAGCCAAGCACAGACCAGAACAAGCCATTTTGATGAGATAATTATAATCTACCTATACTAAATTAATTGGAAGGTGAATATCTAATAATGAACTGTATCTAGAAATCTAAAACCCATCCTATGGCTGATGGCCCATGTCGTGAAACGACATGAGCGTTAAGGTTATGGCTCCAGACTACCCTCTACAGAACTAGTTGCAGCCTTAATTGACTGGCTACATAATAATTGTACTTGAGATCAATTAATTAATTATGATTCCCCCGCTCATCCCTAGCCTACGTAAACCCCCAACTAAACTAAAAACTTATCTGGCCATGGCGTTGCAGCGATGTGGTACCGGAAAACGAAGATGGCGAAATGGGGCGAGACCGACCGTGCGTAGGAATATCTTTCGCTCCGCGGGCCGATTCGAGAAGGTTCTGGAAACAGGCTGTCGGATTCGGGCCTGTGGCCAGTGCCTCGAAAATCGCTACTATATGGAGTGCTGGCGGCACGAGCCGTCACAGCCAAACTCCCTTCTCGGAAAGAATTTGCACCGCGACTTGTGGGGTGAAGGCAGGAATGGTGGAGGTGCGAGAGGTGTGATTCCCTAGAATCCTTGCTTTTGTTTTGATTTGAAAAAAAGGATGGGACGCGCCATCTCATCACCGGGCGGTGGATCACGGGGTCGAAGGGCGGCGGAGCCCTAGAACATGTTTGGGAGAGACCCTCGGGAACCCGCGTTCGGTGATGGGTGGTGATCCACGCTGGGATCCCTGTGGTGCCAACTCGTTCGAAGCGAAAAAGATGGAGACGAACTCCTTTGAATGTTGCGGAATTGGTCATTGACATTGCCCGGACTCCTCCCCCCCTTAAAAGAGGTAGGGACCGGGGTTGGAAGAGGCTTCCAGGATTGCCGATAATCTACAAAGGTGAGCGGATTGAAATGCCGGAAATCTGCAAAGGCGAGTGAATGGAAATGGCGATAATCTGCACGCACATCCTTGTCTTGGTTTTTTTTTTTTTTTTTTTCTCATGCTTGTACTTATGGACCTGTATTTCTTCCCATACTCGTTGCACTTTCTTGCCCGAGATAAGTGTTGATAAGTCAATGACAAGGTGCCCCATTGTAGGGGAGGCCGATGTTGATGTTGGATGCCGGTCCGGGCAGTGGAGGACTCAGGACCACACGCAGCAAGTGCAGGCAGGTAGATGGCAGAAAGGGCCCGGTGGTTATGGGCGTGCCTGGCAGGTGGTCGGCCGCTACCGCGCTGCAGACTTCCAGCTCAGGTTGGGAAGGCTGGTGACGATGCGTGGTCGATGATGTGGTGAGTCTCAGGGGCCGGAGGTCAGGCATCCGCACGACACTTGAAGTCCCCTGTCCTCAGTGCCTCTTCACAACGGTGTCGATATGTGTGGAAGGTGTCAACAGCACTGGTCCTTCAGTTGCTGGGATCGAGTCCATCACCATCTTAGCTTAGCTTTCTCATACATTTCTTTGGTTAAAATATTGCCTCCATATGTTTTTTTTTTATTATTTATTTTTTTATTTATTTTTTTTTACTCTTTATCTTTGGTGTATGGATGATTGTGCAGATTACAAATTCGCGGTAAAGGTACGGTTCAAGCAAAACCCTGAAGGGGTGATCGAGTGCGGCAATCCTGACTCGGTGGGGTCGGGTGGTGACTGTGGAGTAGGAAAAAAAATCCAATGAGGAAATGTTCGGGAATGTCAATGCCATTTAAATCTGGGAATCGCAAGCAAGAGCCAACCGGGGCCGATAACTGTCGAAATGCTGCGCGTAGCACCACGTTGAGTTGGGCGGGATCTCCAGTGTGGGTGGTTTTCGTTTGGTTCCATGAGACATTTGATGGTTTTGCGGTTTGAGGATAGGATGGGTTCTAGGATAACGAAAATTTCCTTGAAAGCGGAAACGCAAAAAGGCAAACACGAATGCCGAATACAAGCAAAACAAACGGACACAATTCACGGCGACGCGGTGTTTCCCCTTCGCCTAAACATACATTCTCCCAACTTCAACATTCTAAACACAAACTTTATTGTTCTGAAAATCCCATTGTTTGATAACAAAGCATTTTCCCAATAATTGATACCCTAAGTATATACCTTTATCTCTTTACTTACTTATTCCCTTTCTTACCACATAATACCTACTAAGACTAACTAAATCTACGAAGGTCTACCTAATTAAGCCCTACTGCTAGTGACTAGAATTTCCCTAAGTGACGGCCGTCGAGAGAACAGAAGAAAGGTGAAGATAGGAAAGTAAAGCAGAGTTGTGACTAGGTACCAGTTGGCATTCAATGGATTGTAGCCTGTACACAACTACAATCAATCGACAAGAACGGAAGTCATCCGAGGCCCCTCGCTCTGGGATTGAGAAAAAAAAAATAAAAAAAGGTTCAATCCAAGGGCGAAGATAATTTATAAGCAAAAGAAATTAATTTAAATATTAAAACAGCCTCGGGGAAAAATCCGCCTATGCCGCTGGCAGAAAAGAGGAGAGGGGAAGAACCCACTCCACAGCTGGGGATAAGGTGTAGGCATACCCATCGCAAAGGAAGGCAATGCCTTAGACTCACCGCCCTCAACTGGGGGGGGGGGGGGCTAGAAAGAGAAGAAGAAGAAAGAAGAAAAGCTTACAACTACTATCACTAGGTTCTGGCTGGCTTGGCAGACGATCGTCGGTCTGGGTAGGAAAAGTTTGATGAATCTTACTTTTTACCTGGAAGGGTTGAAAAACCTCTTCAACTGAGAAACGTGGGCCTGTCGTATGAATTTTCCATTGGTGGGGTCGAGCAATCGGACAGTCACAGGCGAGACAAAGGTCTCTATTACACAAGGCTTGGACCAAAGGGGCAACAACTTTTGATTGACATTGTCAATTTTCTTGCTCAGGGGGTGCAATTTATACATTACCCAATCTCCGGGCTTGAAAGTGGCGGGGTTCCTATCCCTATTATATATCCTTTCCCTTTTGGCACGGGCCTTTCGAAGATTCTCGATGGCTTGTTCCCACTCCTCCTGAAGGGAGGGTGATGGGCCATTCTGGTCGACCAAGGTATCAAGATTCCAATGGAGTTCTAAAGGATGGTGAAGAGTTCTACCAAGGAAAAGGCGGGATGGTGAATTGAGGGTACTCTCGTGGGCTGCGGAATTGAGAGCTATTTGAAACCAGTGAAGGTGCTGATCCCAAAACTGTTGGTGCTTACTATGGAAAATACGGATGGCCACCTTAATTTGTTTATTTACTCTCTCTGCATGGGAGGGGTTTGGGTAATATGGGCTAGTGAAAATGTGTTGAATGCCCAAATCCAGACACAGCTGTTGAATAACTCTGGAACGGAAGCCGGAAACGTTATCAGAAACTAAGTACTTTGGTGGACCGAAAATAGAAAAAACATTATTCACTAGAAGATTGGCTGTTGTTTGGGCTTGAGTGTTTCTGGTGGGTATGAAAATACAAAACTTTGAAAAGGAGTCAACTATGGTGAGGATGTATTTGTTGCCCTTGGTAGAGCGGGGCAAAGGACCGATGTGGTCAATGAAAATTTTCTCCCAAGGTTTGGTGACCACCACGCTCTGCTACCATATGAAACGGTAATATGGTGGTTACCTATGGATAATGGGTATTCGGAAAGCTGATTGTGGACCTATGGTGGTATTGAACTTAGTGAGTAGCTATTGGCAAAGGGAATTGATGGACTCCTGGGGTCGAGCGAGAACATTAATGGGGCTGACTGCTCATTTCTAGGTTGTTGGTGAGTAACTGAAGGGTGACTATGGAGATGGTTGAGGATTGAGGTTTTTATGTCGTGTAATGAGATACCTGGGAAATTCGTGGCGTATTGACTGAACCTAGGAAACATATCTGAAGGAGGCCTACTGTGGGTTCTACCCAGAGACGAATCGCAGCCAAGCACAGACCAGAACAAGCCATTTTGATGAGATAATTATAATCTACCTATACTAAATTAATTGGAAGGTGAATATCTAATAATGAACTGTATCTAGAAATCTAAAACCCATCCTATGGCTGATGGCCCATGTCGTGAAACGACATGAGCGTTAAGGTTATGGCTCCAGACTACCCTCTACAGAACTAGTTGCAGCCTTAATTGACTGGCTACATAATAATTGTACTTGAGATCAATTAATTAATTATGATTCCCCCGCTCATCCCTAGCCTACGTAAACCCCCAACTAAACTAAAAACTTATCTGGCCATGGCGTTGCAGCGATGTGGTACCGGAAAACGAAGATGGCGAAATGGGGCGAGACCGACCGTGCGTAGGAATATCTTTCGCTCCGCGGGCCGATTCGAGAAGGTTCTGGAAACAGGCTGTCGGATTCGGGCCTGTGGCCAGTGCCTCGAAAATCGCTACTATATGGAGTGCTGGCGGCACGAGCCGTCACAAGCAAGAATTAAAATAATAAGCAGTAAATTTTTTTTTATATATAAATTATAACAAATATTCCTTTGCATTAATTTTGACTACGATTATTTTAGTGCCTATATAAAATAACTCTGTTATTATAGGGAAATATCGTACCTCATTGCGTTTTAACATATCGAAGCAATATATTGTAAAATGAATGGCAAACAAGCCGTATACCAGTCTACGCCGGAGAGACAATACTCGGCTTTGATGTGCAAATCTTCACAGAACCTTCTGTGAGGTAAGTAATAACCCTGTTGAGTACAGCTTCCCATACTCCTCCGTATAATGCTCTTGATTTATCTTACAATTTATTTTCTTTGAAGATTTTCAAAAAGTGTTTACAGATAGTTAATATTATAAAATATATTATAAAATATTATAAAATAAAATAAAATAGTATTAAAAGATTATCTGTCTGATATATAATTTTTCCCCGTGCATACCCTAACAACACTTGCTAACGCGGAACGTTTTTAGTTGTTTTAGTTCCTCGAATCGTCGCGTCGTGTAATCGTGGATTATCTGAAGTCCTCTCTGTGTCTGTGTCCGTGATTTGTGTTTTCTGACACATTAGAAGCATCACATCATATTCTTCAATGGTGAGTGCTGCCCAAGAATAAAAACAGAAAAAATACTCTTCGCCAACAATACAATGTCATTTAGAAATGGTCCGTTTTCATTTAAAAAAGTTTATTATTCATAAGCACGTCAGTATATTTAATACTTTTTCTTATTTAATTGTGTAATGACGATACCAATTCAATGCAGTTTAATGAGCCAATACTGTATTATAGTATTTACACTTTTAATAAATAAATATCTGATGACAGGGATGTTTCCTGATGCTTGGAAAGTGAGCGTGGTTCGTCCACTGCCAAAAACTAAGACTCAGCTAAAAAACTTATTGTGCCCAGCATTTGAGGCCCATCTCTGTCCCCCCATTACTGTCTTAAGTCTTAGAGACATTAGTGGAAGAAGAAATAGATCAGTAAGAAAAAGACAATAATACTACTAAGAACCGGCTAGGTTTACGAAAGAAATACAGTACATGCTCCCATTCAGCACAAGATTTCCCCAGAGTATCCCAAACGGACCACAAACATTCCATCCAAATCCCTAGCTATGGAGCAGTAAGCATATACCAAAGAAACTTAATAAAAATTTTAACTTTTTATATAAAAGGGACTAAAACTAGGCAATTTCAAACAAGACAAGTTTTAAATGTATTTGCTTCACTATATTTTACTACAAGACACGTCCTGTCAAAACAAATTTTAAAGGTATTTTAGGGATATCTCAAGGATGTGTTAAGAGAAACGTAATTGGTCATATTTCAAGGATATTCCCAGTATATGTATGCCTTAATCATTCAAATCATACATACCTGCCATAAGGCCACAAAGGGAAGTTTCTAGGATACTTCCGTAAGTGTTATTAAATTTGTACATATTAAACATAATTAGCTCTATAAAACATATCAATATTCATTTATATGCCGATGACTGTCATATGCACTTTAACTCTACTATAACTCTACTAGAATATATACATAGATAGGATGTATATAAAACGCTTTTCAAATGATTAATGATGATATGGAGTCATAAATAATGTGGTTTGAGGGTCATGACCTTAAATTAAATTAAGATAAATGTTCCGTCCTTCAAATGGCCCCTCCAACAAGATTAGAATGCATAAAGCTGGCATATTACTGTAAAATTAGATTACGAGGTCTTACAAGTATGTGACAAAGTTAAAGTTTTGGACCAACACCCTATAACCAAAACCCAAGTTAGAATTCAGGAAAGTGGGTTCAAAGGGTTTAAAGAAATAATAAAAGGTTGTTTAAAACACTTGGGGAGCTAGTTGTATGTCTTGAGTTGACCTGTAAACCATAGCCCAGTAAGTAACTTAAGATAAAAAAATGGCCTAAAATCAAACTAATTAGTAACAAGCTGATTTTTTGTGTTTTTATAGTATATGATAAGATAACTATTTTCTGAAAGTTCCCCTCATTTCCCAACGATACAAACTATACAAGCGATACAAACTTTTTAACTCAATAAAAATACCAAATTATTAATAATTGTGCACCACCTATCACACCGATTTGAGTGCTTACGGCCTTAACTTATTCAGAATGAAAGTGTGCTATGCTAAATAATAATAACTACAATAAACATGGCATGTTAAGACCTTTTCTGGCTGATTCATTAAAATATTTTGATACATATTATGCCATTGTTGCCAAGATTTTTTTTTCTGCATTTAAAAACATGCAAATAGAAGTAAAACTTTCTGGAGCCTGGTAAATGCTGAAAGGAAAGCACATTTATGAAAAAAATCACTATCTTAGTACATTCAAGCTTTGCTATATCACCATTGGTTATTGATATATTAACAAGTCTAAGTCTAAAGACAGTACATTGTATTTTGGGGCTCTAATATTAATGTTTATCTTATGGAGAATAAGGATGTGTTAATATTTCTCTTAGTACCAGGGGGACCGAGCTTAAGCTCGGTAAAATTATTACTTTCGTTTCTCACACAAAGCTCGTTCGCTCCGCTCACTCGCCAGGCGGAAGGTTTGCTGCACATTGGTATGATTTTCCTAAAACCACAGGTTAAAGATGTAACACATTGGTTTATTTTATCTACAGTTATCAGCTGATTTTTGTTCAGTTAAAAAATTTCCATAAGGATATCATGGGATCTTTGAAGGGCTCTAGCGCGAAAACCGGATTTTTCCCAGCTATGGGACCAGCTCCAATCAATTTCTGGTGGCCAAAACCCCCATATTCCAAAATTTGAAGGAAATCGTCGGAGCCGTTTTTGAGATAATTGTGCAAGCAAGCAAACAAGCAAACAAGCAAACATTGCTCGTATAAGAGTATAGGATTAGCCAATATTTTTGGATGAAGCTTTTTATTTAGCTTCATTTGGTTGAGATCAATCCATTTATAGTTTAAAAAACTTAGTTTTTGTAATTATCTTGGCAGCAAACCTGCACACTCTTTCCCCATGTTATTTATTTGGAGAATAGACAATCTCCTGTATTTATGAACAGATATTAATGAAACCTAGTACATGGCTTCATATAGTCGAAATAATTTTTTTATGCTAAAAATAGCTACTTTCAGTGTTTACTATGGCACCACACCTGCATACTCTTTTTGCTTGAATTATCATTTTATTTTTCAGCAAACCTTCATCCTCATTTCCACAGTGTATATGGGAAAAAAATACCAATTTCCAGTGGAAACTCGTTGAGTACGCAGGTCTGCTGCGACGGGGTTATTACTTTATTGTTCACAATTTAAAGAAAAAAATTCATAAAACAAGTCGAATTTGTGATGGCAAGAAAAAAATTCTCCAAAAGTACTACTACACAAAATATTAAATATTAATAATAAAAAAGCCAGAAAAGGCCTTAAAATGACATGATAATTGCAGTTATAATTATTTAGCATAGCCCACTTTCATTCTGAATAAGTCAAGGTCGTAAGCACTCTAATCAATGTGATAGATGGGGCATAATGAAAAATTTTGTGTTTTTAATAAGTTAAAAAGTTTGTAAAGTTGTACCGAACAAAGCAAGCGAGGGAAATGAGGGGAACTTTAAGAAAATAGTTATCTTAGGATACACTGTCACCACACCAAAAATCAGCTTGTTACCAATTAGTTTGATTTTTGAACCTAAAGTTACTGGGCTACCAGGACAGGTAACTAAGAAATGATTCAAAATAGTAATTTTATGTATTTTATCTATTTAGTAGTGCAGTTTGAACACAGCTGGGACAGTTCAATGCCATCTGAGGAATATGTCGTCAAGATGATGTCACTGACGATGATGTCACTGCCGGCGACGACGTCCCCAAGTGACGTTAAAAATACTACACTTTCCTGATAATGTATTACATATTAAAATGATGACATTATTATTTGCTGAATTCTTTCCGATCGTGTTGAAACTTGAACTTTGAGGAAATATACATCTTTAAATAAATGTAATCTGATTTCCTACATATCATAAAAAGAAATAAGTTGCACAATTCTTTTGTTCATGATTAATTTAATGAAAACAAGGGATAATTTTTAAATGAATGGTCAATTCTGCTATTTACAACAAAAAACAAAGAACACAATCAGGAAGCGGAAAGAACGATGGTACTCGGAGTGATGGATTGCGAGGTCCGCCGGGGCCGGGGCTATGTAGTTATGATGAATCGCCCCACTCATGTACTTTGTATGCCAAATGGCACTTTCTTAATACAAATCACAATTAATTTGATTATTTCAGTCTCATAGCAAATTGCGAATGCTCACACTATTGAAATGGATATAACTATTTAAGCCCTCTCCGGGCAGGGGTGCCCTCCAGTGCATGCATGTCAAGTGCATGATATATCCCAGACTCCTCTAAGGGCAGGGGCCCAATCCAACGCATGCATGTCAAGTGTATGATATTTCACCGACTCCTCTTAGGGCAGGGGCTACCTTGATGGAGAATTACACTATTAATCGTTTTAGAAAATATTTGGAAATTTTTAAATATAAAGTTGTATATTTTTAGATTACATTTATAAAGTATGTGGTACATTTACAGGGTATGTATACAGTGTTCTCACTTATGTTATTTATTTACAAATAATGCTTTTTCTAACCTTTGAATTTCACTAAGAATAACACCTTTAATCCTATTATATTATTTATTATATTAAACGAGAAAGTTTTGTAGTGGGGTATGTGGTTGGAATTTATTTCGCAAAGTACAAGCGGAAAACCGTTCCGGAGGGCAAATAAGTATTCTTAGGTACATAATAATGGTAGTTTAGTTCATCAAAACACTTGGATTATTTAGTAAAATCGTTAATAAAAATCACCTGATAATCAAACTTTTTCTAAAAGGTAAGTCCCATGTTTTAACCATGTAGCCAGTTGGTGTATTGAAAACCTAACAAAGTTCTTAGTTGTGTTGGTGGTTGGGCATAATCTCAAAAAGCATGAGTGGAAACCCGGTATTGAGCGATAAATTCTTGGGTATAAGAAAAGGATAGGTGCAAATCATATTATCATACAATATGTAAAAAAATGGTAAGTACCGTCAATGTATACAGAACCACATAAGTAGTGACAACCTTATGGGTAAGAACGCCACCTTTGAAACACAGATAACAACAAGATGTAATTTTTATTTACGAATTATGTTGATTGGTTTAATGGAAACAGAGGGCCTAAATAATTTTGCAGAATGTTCTTGTTGTATTGATTTTTAAAACAAATATGTTCATTTTTATATGCAAGAGGTAGTAAGAGTGCTTCCGTGACAATAAGGAGAAGTAATCCTATAGGCCTAAGTATCAGCGCTTTATTTTCCTTCTTGTTTTCGAGTGCCAAACTAATGTTTTTTTAATGTTATCCCAACGAGATTGATATAGAGTAATATACACATGTTAATTTGTTGAGCTCTGATCATTAATGCCATTTTACCCACTGTTTTCGCCATTTCCTTGGTAACCACCCAAACTTTACTCTCATTTGATCGGTTATCCATTTTGTAGTCCAGGCTCCGAACAGGTTGAGCATGCACTGAAAGTCTAACAAAATTTGACTTTGGATTACTGTTGGGGACGTATAGTAGATGTAATTAATCGATGTTGCCACATTTCCAGAAAGGGCACAACACGGAGGGCCCCTAGAGGAAGTCGTAGATGAAACTGTATTGGCCTATGTCATGTAGTATATTATTTTAAAGGTCTTTGAATGTAGTTTTAAATACCACAAACCCGATCTCTAAAAGTCGAATATACCGCGAGATATTGAGTTTTGAAATTTAAGAAAAATGCTTTCTATGCAAAGTTTGACTGCCTGCCATTTCTATCTCGATCATTCATTTGAGGTCGGTTTTGCGGCATTGCTTTCTGTTAAACATGATCCTTAAACTTAGGTTAAATTTTTCACTAAAACTTTCATGGGCTGCTAAAAATCGTAATGTAATCAGAATATTTCGAACAGCAATCGAAGACGGCAAATGAAGACTTAAAAGAAAACATTTAACTTAATTTTAAGGATCTTTATAAAGAGGAGATAGATGGAATTTAGATAGATTAGAAAACAATGTCGCCAACTCGACCTCAAATGAACGTTTGAGCCAGAAATGGCTGGCAGTCCAACTTTGCATAAAAGCAGATTACCGAAATTTAAAAATGCAATAACTTGTGTTATATTCGACTTTTAGAGATGGGGTTTGTGGCATTTGAATCTAAACTCAAAGGCCTTTAAAATTATATGTAACATGACATAATGCAATACAGTTCCTACGACTTCCTCTAGGAGGCGTCCCCCGTGTTGTGCCCACTTTGGAAATGTGGCAACATAGATTTTTTACATCTACTAAATGTTCCCAACAATAATCAAAAGTCAAGTTTCGTTGGACTTTAAGTGCATGCTTAACCTGTTTAGAGCCTGTACTATTTAGGTATTCCGATTGGTTGTTGCAACAACCTTAAAAAAATCACAAATTATCCTTTAAAAACATCTAATTACTTGTTGTTGGTCTGTGATCAGCCTTTTGAGAAAGATACCATGGAATCTTCGTAATTTGGGTAAAATGTCTAATGGCAGATGAACAAGTGCCAACCAAAGCCTGGTTTCCAAAGAAATGTCGGGAATCGTTGGTAAAATGGCACCAATCAACAGCCGACAAAATTGCCTATTATAGTAGCACTCTACTGTATACCTATTTAAACCTCGTTTAAACGTTCCTATACTAATTCGGTTCAGTATAAATTGGTATACGTTGGTGTTTGAACAATGAAGGCATTTGTACTTTAAATTTATAGATATTACTAGCTGACTTACCCGTTCTTTACAATGGTACTCAAATTGCAATGCCAACCCGAGAAATTTTATGTCCTTCAGGTGAGCTTGTTTGCTACTCTCACTCGCATCAAGTCTATAATATCCTTTAGTTTTTTAATACCAATCTTCCCTCAACACTTAAAATGAGAACAGCTGTTTGTTAAATAAATATTCCTAAATGTTTTCATGTGATCATCACTAAAATGTTGCTCCTATAACAATAACATCGTAATTTTGAAGATGTCTGGGGCGGAGCCCTAAGGAGTTTGGGACGATATCGTCAAGAGCAAATATAAAATATCGTCAATAAAATATAAGGTTGTAGTTGTTTTGACTTCTGGGAATGCTTAAACAACTTTTGTTACAATTTAATAAATACGTTTTTATAGTGTTTACACGTTTCACTGATTATAAATAATTTTTACCAAAATAATCCAATGCCATGAAGAATACATTTTTAACAGCTGTTTACCTAAATTATTAAATTGAAATAAGCAATGTAAACACAACGTACTTAAAGGTTGTCAGTTATAAGTTTAATAATTTTGTTGTATACACACTTAAATTTCGACGTACATCTGCAAGGCCACTAGGGCAAATCCAAGAAGCTTATGAATAATAGGAATAGGCCTATCTTAATCTTTTTCCTACATAAACAAGTATAGTTTTACAAAATTTCAGATCAATCAGTCCGATAGTCTTCGCACCTATTCAAGACAAGAAAAGATACTAACTTTAAAGATATATACGTTCGTTTTTATAAATAGAGATTAAAAAACGTCCATCACAAATTTAAATTCTTTGTTTACAGTTAAAATTCGTCTTCCACAGAAATATTCTCGAGGAGGATCAAGTGAAAAAACGACCTATTTAAAAGGGAAAACTGGCGTGCTCTTACGTTTCACCCTCACATATAATCAGCTTCTATGCCAATTTAAACGTTTTGTAACATTTTACAACATATTTATAGAGCACAACTCGGCTCCCCGGTACTATTAATTAAACAATTAATTATAATATCCTTAGCAAACAGCTGACCCTTAGCCCTAGGACTTAAGAAATATCACAGATTATTTTTCAGGTAGTAAAAAAACAATAGCATACGAGTCGTTACCAATAGATACTCGACGAATACAGTGCCAGTCTGAGAGCTGGGCAGTCGGTGAAACTTGTATAGAATGAAAATAAAATACAATCACATAATTAAATAAACGAATTAATTGTCGCTTCCTAATACTCTGAAAACTGCATGTTAATAAACACTATTCCATTTCGTCTGTCATCGTTGTATTTGAAAGTAAACTGATAATTAAACAGAAAAATTAAATAAATTAAAACGGCAGAAGAGAGACAGGTTATTTTCATGGAGACAGCTGTTGGTTTTCATGAAATGAATCATATGTTAGGTAAAATTACTAAATTTTGTCTTATATTTAAAATACATGGAAACTTTAAAGTCCAATAGGGTGAAGCACATTGAACTGAGGGTAACAAAAATTATTCCATTACGTCTACAGAGGATTCAATTTAATTTGACACCTCAATCATCAAAATCTGATCATAAATAAAAGAGTTTTGCTGCTCACAAGAAATTCCTTACGGAATTAGTAAGATAGATTTCGTTACAAGGGCCGAAAATGGTGGTTTGACTTCCTAGAGATCATGTTTCAAGTTCGAGGCGAAGTCGAGAACTTGAAACGACCGAGAGTAGAACATCATTTTTGACCGAGTTACGAACGATAATTTTCATCACAGTACATTATGCAATAAACTCTAAAAATTGAAAAAAAAATATTTTTATTTTCTTATAACAAACCAAATATAACCTTAGTAGCTGCACTGCCTCTTCTCTCATCAGTGTTGCCACATGTTCATAAATAAAAACAAAACAATTTTGAATAATACTAATAAAAATAATATTGATAAAAAATAAATAATTAATATTTTATAAAATATGGATTTTTATAATGAAAAATAAACGACTTAACGTTAGTTAAGGTTCTACCGTGCTATCGTTGATTAAAAACTCAGTAGGCCTACTAAAGTTATCAAATAAAAAATAAAAATGTTTGTGATATATGTTATCTTGTATCTATTTTTTCAATTATTATAGACACTTCGAATCGAGAAAACCCCTTCAAAAGCATTAATAAGGCAATAATAATACCAATAATAATTGATTCGTGCGTAATATAAATAACGCCACTTTAGCTTTTCAGAGACCATTACTAAATTCCAATTATGTATTATGTTTTAATAGTCAAAAATTGTATTTAAAGCTGCAGATTGAGTATATTTAGACTATTGTACGTTTTTGATTGTTGTAAACATGCTATTTACCTGTGGCAATAATAATAATTAGCCAAGTGATGATCTGCCATGCAGTAACTGATTGAAAGGTCTGATGCCCCTAGAATACAGTTTATATTCCCCCTCCCATATTTGCTGTTTCCGTTACAGAGGCATTGGTATTGGCAGTACAGAATTCATGGTCTGAATTAAATGTTATTGGCACAATGGTCTGAGGTAAATGATAGGCTACGTTAAGTTAGCGTTGTCGTTAAAGCCTTTTCATTTTCTAATTCAACTTTAAACAACATTTTAAAAAACCATCTGAAAGCCTTGTTTGTCAACTCGAAGGTTTAAAACAACCTCACCGGCCACACAAAACATTGAGGGCCGTCCTCTTCCTTACAAATACTCTGCCTTCGCCTACTCATCGCAAGGAGCTGTAGCTGTATCGAGGCCCGGCTGAACTCGTGCATTTATGGATCACTGGTGCTAATTGTAATTATAGTACCTTTCTATTCATTCTACTCGTTGCAATTACTGTAATCACTGCAATAATTATTGTACTTATTGTATAAATTATAGCACCTATAAAGTAAAAAAAAACTTTTTATTTTTTACCGATAAAGTAATTATAAAAAAAAATACCTCGTCACTTCGGAGGACACAAAAAGTCTAAAAAATGCTCCTTTTACTAAACAGGAACTCACCAGAGGGTGTACCCAGTGCTTCCTATTCTTTATAGTTAGGATATAATTATAATCTAAGAGTGCAAGACTACAGTTCTCTTTTATAATTCCTCCATTATTTACCTAAGCACTGATCGATATTTCTATAGCATAACTATGCGAAAATTTTTTAAATCCACATGACTATTATGGCTATTTATAAACATATGTTGCTAGATTCAAGTCAACGCCTAACTAACGCTACGTGTGAACTGAATATTTGCAGCACAGCCGCGTCGACGCAGCGTGCACGCAGAGTGTTTTGACGCTCGTGTGAACCGGGCCTAACTAACCTAGCGTGAAGCACTGATTGTGTTTCTGGTTTGCTAGGAAACCACTTCACATTCGCTAACACCACTAAAACTAAAATACTCTTAACGGTAGTCAACAACTACAGCTGATTTCAAGGGAAAAGCACCAAGATCTCAAGTACGTCTCATCTATTTAAAAGTTGCTATCAGCCGAACTATCAAATACGCCACTGATTTGTTATCCGTTGTTGGTTCAATATATTGATTTCTTTCACTCGATGTTCTACAAAGCTATTAAGCTGGTTCTAAAAATAAGACAACTCTTTTTAAAAACCTTATTAGTTCACGTCAAAGAAAACAGAAACCAATTTTTTCAGTTACTGATCACAAATATGAGACAAGAAGCAAAATTAAATTTGGCTATGAGATTCCAAAATCAAAATACAAAGCAGATCTCCGTAATTCATTTTATTTAGCACACCAAATTTACGACAATCTGCCAATAGGAATTAGGCGGTTGGAGGGAGCCAGTGTCGCCGTTTACAAACTTGGGGTTGAGGAGTGGCTGCTCCGCATTGGTAGGGAAGCCGGTAGGGAGACTCCATCTCTGATATGTTTGCCTTACATTTGATTTTACTTAACGCTTTTCCATATTATAAATTGTTCTCTTTATTAAACATTTTTCTTGTTTCATCCGGCTATACGTCAACTGTATTAGTTAAAATGCTAAATACTTTTTTACCGTTAGTGACTTGTATTTAGTATTATTTTCTTTTCCAGTATAGTGTAGGGATGGACGGGAGTGGATTTTTAGTTCGGGACGGGACGGGAATTTTTATTTCCCATCCAATTTCGGGACGGGATCGGGACGGGATTGCTCTTCTCGACGCTATCGGGAAATATTCGTTTTGACTTTTATCTGAATGTCGTATAAAGACAAATTAATGTTAAATATCAACTGGTTCTGTTTCCAAATTGTTCCTTTTGTTTTTGTATAAGTTACAATGTACCTCTTTTTGTTGAAAAGATTTAAAATATCGAATTTTTAAATTTGCAGTATACAATGAGATAAGGATAAAGTGTAAATTTTCTTGTAACAAAAAAAAAAATTAAATCAAATCACTAAACAATATACATATAAAAAATCCATTAAAACTTTTATACAAGTTTTGTTGAATGAAATATTAAACGTTTTCTATAAAGAACGAAAAGAAAAATTACGTACATAAAAATATAGATTAAAACAATTAGAAAATTTGAAAGAAAACAAAACTGTATAACATAAATAGGCCTGAGGCCTGCTCAGTTAAAAAAAAATCAAAAAACAACAACAACAACTACAAATTGATATTATAATAAATATTCACACTAAGGAATGAAGTGATTATATTCCTTAAAGCTGATTATAAAGCACGCCAATAAGCTGCTTAGCCTCCAGCACCTCAGATTCGGTTGGGTCAGTTGCAGGCTCAAACGGAGGGTGGTAGTTTCGAGATGCTTCCGTTGCCTCGGTTTCGGCCACTCCTCCCGAAACTGTAAAGGGCCCGACAGGAGTGCCAACTGCTTCCAGTGTGGAAGCCAGGGCCACAAACGCAAGGAATGTTCCTCGAGCAACTCCTGCTTCCTCTGCAAGAATTCAGGCTCCAGTGCCCTCGGTCACTTACCCGGGTCTGGTCAGTGCGGTGCCTTCAGAACCGCACTTGAACAGGCAAAAGGCAGCGGCCGGTAATTCGCATCCTCCAGGCCAATCTTCATAGATCCTGGGGAGCTGATAACCTTCTAGATCAGCTCGCCCGAGAACTTGGTGCTGACGCGCTCCTTATCAGCGAACAGTATCGGGACAAAGACCCAAACATTTGGATCTCCAACAGCCTCGGTACTGCTGCATTTTGGGCACGTAATACACAGGATGTCTTGGTGCGGAGTCACGGGCGCGGCCGAGGATTCGTCTGTAGGGACGTGTCTATCTTCAGTTGCTACCTCACACCCAACGAGGCCGTCTAGGACTTCCGTGACAAGATAGATAGTCTAGAGGAGTGCGTTCTCGGCACCACCGGGCATGGCGATTTCAACGCCAGGGCCGTCGAGTGGGGAATGCCTTCTACCAGCTCCCGGGGGAAATACATCCTGGATTTCATCGCCAGGGCCGGTCTTGTTGTCCTCAACCAGGGCGACACACCTACTTTTCGGCGCCCCGGGCAGAGAGGCACGATCCCCGACGTCACCTTTGCGTCCGAGTCGCTCCTTCCGAGGATCTCTGGCTCGAAGGTTGTGGAGGATTACACGGGTAGCGACCACAAATACGTCGTGTTTGACCTGCATGATCAGGCAAATCGTCAAGTTTCCGCATCTCGGGAAGGGCCACGCCGGTGGAACACCAACAAACTGGACGTGGTTAAGTTCACCGAAGTCATCTCTCGGGGAGCGCAGGGGAATCCTGGTGAGGCTGGGGCCGAGGTACTAGTAACATCCACGATGGAACTTATTGTCTCGGCCTGCGACCAGTCTATGCCACGAAGGAAACCCCGACGCGACAAACAACCCGTTTACTGGTGGACTGAAGAGATTGCGGAACTCAGAAGAACATGTTTAAGAACTAGACGAGCCGCCACTAGAGCGAGAATTCCCGCAGACAGAGTTCGTAAGTCGGAGGCCTATAAAGCTGCGAGAAAATCTCTCCGACAGGCGATCAACAGGAGCAAGGCGAATAGCTGGAGGAGACTTCGTGACGACGTTGACTCCGACCCGTGGGGCCTGGGTTACAAACTTGTAACACAGAAACTCGGCGCCCGCTCTCCACCTTCCATCATGGAGGGCGCCACCATGGGGAGGATCGTCGGTGCGTTGTTTCCTGAACATCCACAGCGACCGCCGGTTGACGTCGGACGGGTAGAGGACGTTCCACTTTTCACTTTCGAGGAGCTGGAAACCTCCGTTCTCTTCCTGAAGAGCAACAAGGCTCCTGGCCCGGATGGGATTCCCAGTGAGGCTTTAAAGAAAGTATTTTCAATCAACGCTGACTTGTTGTTGAGAATGTACAATGCCTGTTTGGTTGAAGGGGATGTTTCCGGCCCCCTGGAAAACAGCCAGGCTTGTACTGATCAGCAAGGGAAAAGGTGATCCCGAGCTGTCGTCGTCCCACAGGCCTCTCTGCATGTTGGACACGGCTGGGAAGCTGTTCGAGAAGCTGATCCGTTCCCGCCTGACTTCTGCCGTGGAAGCTGCCGGGGACTTATGCCCCCGTCAGTACGGCTTCAGAAAGGGACGGTCAACGATCGACGCTGTCACCGAAGTTCAGAGAGCTGTGGAGAGAGCCGAGAGCCACAACCATTTCTCCCACCGAGTAGTACTTCTTGTTACACTTGATGTCAAGAATGCCTTTAACTCGGTGAGGTGGGTCGATATGTTGGATGCGCTTCGCAACACCTTTCGTATTCCTGCATATCTGTTGCGGCTCATCGAGGATTATCTACGCTCTCGAAGCCTGATTTATGACACGAGGGACGGAACGCGGACGATGGAAGTCACTTCTGGTGCCGCACAAGGTTCAATACTCGGCCCGGATCTCTGGGACGTTGCCTATGACAGCCTCCTGAGATAAGAGATGCCTGAGGAAACCACTTTGGTTGGTTACACCGATGACGTCGCAGCTCTCATTCCTGCACGCAGCGTTGAGCTGGCCCAACTGAAGTTGAACCGAGTTATGCGGGTTGTCAACAACTGGATGTCCGATCACGGTCTCTCGCTTGCTCTCAGTAAGACGGTGATCGTGATTCTCACAAAGAAGAGTATCGACACCGTCGTCCCACTCCGAGTGGGAAGGGAGGTGGTCACATCAACTCGTGCCGCCAAATACCTCGGGGTTATGGTGGACACCAAGTTAAGCTGGAGGGATCAGATCTTCCGTACGGCGGACAAGGCCGCAAATGTAGTCACTTACCTTAGTATGCTGATGGCTAATGTCGGGGGTCCCCGATCCAGCAGAAGACGTCTGTTGATGTCCGCGGTCCAGTCCGTGCTCCTTTACGGGGCAGAGGTGTGGGCAGGCGCTCTTGATAAGGAGTGCTACAGGTTGCGACTCGCCCGGGTTCAGCGTCAAGCTGCGCTCCGGGTTTGTTCCGCCTACCGGACAGTGTCCGAGCCTGCCGTCCTGGTGGTCGCCGGAGTCATCCCTGTCAAGCTCTTGGCTGGGGAGAGGAAAGCGATTTATCAGAGACAAGGCGAGATCGGCAAGGACACGGCAAGAACAGAAGAGCAGTGGCACCTCCCGAACCTTCCAGCAGTGGCAACACAGCTGGGAGCACGACACCCGAGGACGATGGACTGCGCGACTTATGAAGCAGGTCCAACCATGGGTGGAACGGCGGCATGGGGAGGTGGACTACTTCCTCACGCAGTTCCTGACAGGTCACGGCTATTTCAAGTCATACCTGAACCGGATGGACAAGACCGGTTCACCGGATTGCATCTACTGCCCGGGCGTTCCCAATGACGCGGAACACACCTTCTTCCGCTGTTCGCGTTGGGAAAGGCCCCGCCTGGAGGCCACAAGAAAACTCGGTGTTTTTTCGGTGGACACGGTCTGGCGAAAGATTATGGAGGATGAGGGCAACTGGGATTGTTTGTCACAGTTCGTCCGGGGCATCCTCCTGGAAAAGAAAACCGATCTGGACCGCGAAGTGGCCCAGATCCCTTGATCGAGCGGCTGGATAAGGAGCGAGCCCCATGGGCGTAAGCCAAATTTAGGCCTAGCTTGACGTAATGTGACAAACAATTCCAGGTTAGATTCCTAAAGAGTAGAGGAGGTTTTTTAGTGGGTAAACCCGTTTTTAGGGGAGCCCCACACTACAGGCTGGCCACCTGAAAGTTTAAAGTTATGACCTCAAAATCTAATAAATGTATTTGTAATGTTTATTTATTTATTTTTTATATATTTAATGGGTTTTGAAGTTTTTTTTTATAATTATATTAAACTAGCTGTTGCCCGGCACGGCTTCGCCCGTGATTGAGTTTATTTTTTAGCTAATAAAATCTCTTTAAAGAGCAACTGAATTTTTTTTAAATTCTATTGAAACATTGATGTAGTGTGGGTGGAGCCCTGAAGGAATTATGCAAAACCTTAGCCTAATGAGCACCTTTGAGTAAAGGGGAACGTTCATGTCACATTTCAACCCCTTATAGGCTCTAGAGTAATTTTTAAGTCCAGTGAGAGCCTTAAAGAACTTCAAAAACTATATTTACAAAGCTTTTTATTAGGGAGTACCTATTAGCAAAGAGGAACATCCACGATTAATTTCAATCCCGTAGGATTTATGGTAATTTTTATATTCTGTGGGGCGGAACCCTAATGGAAATTTGCAAAACTGTTCCATAGTGCGCACCAATGAGATAAAGGAACGCCGACTACAAAGTCTATATAGTCCTATAGTTTCTGAGATCCGTTGTTTCCTTGATTCGCATTTGAAATTGGACACAAGGATGAACCATCATAGTAATTTTGATGTCCTGTGGGGTGGAACCCTAAAGGATTTCAAAAACTATATTTGTAAAATCATTTCGTAGTAAGTACCTATGATGAGCAAAGAGGAACGAAGTTTCAATCCAGCAGGTCATAGAATAATTTTTAGTCCAGTGGAGCGGAGCTATAAAGCTTTAAAAAAATTATTTGAAAACACTTTTCTTATTTAAAAAACTATTAGCAAAAAATGAGTCCTTGCCAAATTTCAACTCCTTGAGCTTTATAGTAATTTGAGGTTCTGTATTGTCCCTAAAAGAAACGTGCAAACAGTTTTTATTAAGATCCTATGGACAAAGAGCTTCAATTTTCAACCCCGCACTCCCTATATTTTAAGAGATGCGTCATTTCCTAAATTTGTATTTAAATTGGCTATAAGAATAACATTAAATATATATTGTAATTTCAAAAGCCTGTTGGGCGTAGCACTGAAGGAATTGTGCAAAAGGGTTTCTTGGTGAGCACCTACGAACAACGAAACCGTCCATGCCAAATTTTTAACGCCATAGGCCCTAACGTGTATTGAAGTCCTGTGGGGCGGAGCCCTAAATAGCTTTCCAAAAACATCTTGTAGTCAGCACCTATGGGCAAAGTGGATCTTCCATGCCAACTATCAATACCTTAGGTCGTTTGGTTTTTTTCAGATTCGCTGTTGACCCTGGGTTATTTCACCTGTAAACTTGAAACTTTTTATATTCACTGCTTCTCCATGTATTGCCAGTTAATAGTTTCATTAATAAACACTTCAATTTGTCATTGTTGGTTTCGGCCGTAATTTGTAACTCAAATGAAATTCAGTAGATATAAGAGCTCGACGTCGTAGAAAGGCCTAAATATTTTCTTCTGTTTTGATAAGGCAGACACTCTCTTGTCATGAGATTAACGTGCATCAGCCTGTCCCAGTTATCAGTGGCATGTTTGACGATTTTGGCTCGTATACTGCGGCAATCTGCGATAGACCCTTTCATAGCAAAGGATAATGCAGGCAAAAGACAGGAACAATCACGAGAGCACTGTAAGTTTCTAACAGTTCAAGGTTCGTCATCACCTTTTATTGTATTCAGCAATAAAGTATACAAATAGATAAAAACATTGTCATATGGCTATGTCGTCTCTTAAATTTATCAGTACCAGGTTAACCGAGCCTTGCTCGTTGGTTTTTATTCACTTTTGTTATAGTGTCAAGGTAAAAAAGCAATTACATTTCCACCAACAACCAACTTTCTTTTTGTTTACATTTCGTTGTTATTTTGTTACCTAAATAGCAACCCATAAGACTAATGTTAAAAATTACAATTTTAAAACTTAATTTTAGACCAAATTCGATTTTTCCTGGGGTTGAGGCTGTTTCTAAACTTATTTTTGGGCCAAAACACTCTTTAATGCAAACTTTAAGCAAAATCTAACAGCTAGATTTCCAGATCGTGGAACACACATCCCTTCAGATTTTCCTCGTATTATAGTATAGGATTTTACTAACAGCTGATAGCTTTGAATCTTCAACAGTAATTACATCAAATCTTTGAAGTCGTGTGGGGCGGAGCCTTGAAGGAATTTCGCAAAACCGTTTCTTAGTGAGCACCTATAGACAAAGAGGAACTTCCATCCCAAATTTCAACCCTGTAGGTCCTATAGTTTTGGAGATTCTTTGTTTCCTAGGTTCGTATTTTAAGTTCTCCATAAGAATAACATTGTAACGAAATTATGAAGTGGTGTGGGGCGGAGTCCTGCAGGAATTTCATAAAACCGTTTCTTAGTGCGCATCAATGGGTAGAAAGGAACGTCTATACCAAATTTCAATCCTGCATGCTCTCTACTTTTGGAGATTCGTTGTTGCTTTGATTTGTATTAAAAATCCCCCATAAGAATAACATTGTAACGAAATTTTCAAGTAGTGCGGGGCGGAGCCCTGACGGAATTTCGCAAAACCGTTTCTTAGTGAGCGTTTTTTAGCAAAGATGAAAGTACATGCCAAGTTTTAACCCTCTAGGCCTTGTAGTTTTAGAGATACTCTGATACGTGAGTGAGTGGTATTTGAAAAATATATAGTAGATTATTATAATAAGATGCTTTTAACTTTGGTTGACATTATGTTTAATTTGTAAGACAGATCAAATGAGCCATCCCTTATTTTTCTACGACAATTGGTTCAGAAAGTAGCATTTGGTACTAGGAGCAAAAAACAAACCTCTTGAATAAATTACTGCCGGATGTCGAACAATAGATAAGCTGAACAATAGATCGTCTCTGGCGTCCGTGGAATGTGGCCGCGTGTATTTGTGCCGTTCCTCGTTAGCGAGACCGCCGGCCGCGATCGCCGACCGAGATCGCCGGCCGCGATCGCGGCCGCCGCGCCGTTCGGCAGTTCCCGTCCCGATAAATTGCCGAGTAAAAAAAAATCCCGCCCGATGATCGGGACAAATTTGCTCCCGAAAAATTTCCCGAAATTTCGGGTCCCGTCCATCTCTAGTATAGTGTTTTGTTTTGTTTTTTGGATATTTACATTGGGAGTCAATGACGCTCTTCTCCACGCACAGACGTACAATCTTGTGGAGAATAATTTCCATTATTGTGTATTGTCCTGGAATATTTTATGTATGTAATAATTGGAAATAAAGGTATTGTAATGTATTGTATTACTCTTGTTTAGAGATCCAAGAAAGTGCCACATATGAGTCCAACCAATAGAATACTGAGACACTGGAATTAAAACCATGTAAAACCAAAGTACACCATCTCACCCGAGTAAACAACGCCCATTAATTAAAGTCGTGGTAAAAATATTGTCTTGATCTTGGCTACTCTTGATTTGGCTAATAAAAGGCTTACGTGAACAATACCATCCAATTCAGTTCGGAAAAATTTACAATTGCCAAATACAGTTTTATTTGCATCAAGAAACACATGCAACGTACTGGATTCATTAAAACATCATTCTTCACATTGTACACTTTTCTACACGATCTAGTTAACCAGCCCATCTTCGGAATCGTGCAGTTAATTCCCCAGGCAACTCCCACCTTGACCGAAAGGTAAATTGGAAACTTCATATCAATAATAAACTAAATTTGGCACATGGAAGATTGTATTAAAATTATTTCTAAATCAAATCTCTGTCAACAAAAAATACACTTATACTGTGCAAAAGCATACTACGCCCCTGAAGTTATATTCATGTCCTGTGTCGGCACCACCTCATTTAGAGCAGTTGACAGGAAAATTTGCAATCCGATGGGGCGGAGCCTCGGTACATTTTGATGCTTCTGGTATTTTTACTTAATTCCTAGGCCTTTAAACTTTAAAATAAACCATCAGTACCAGGGGGACCGAGCTTAAGCTCGGTAAAATTATTACTTTCCGTCTCACACAAAGCTCGTTCGCTCCGCTCACTCGCCCTCTTCATTTTAAAGATGGGCTCGTTCGCTTCGCTCACTCGCCAGGCCGAAGGGTGCTGCACTTTGGTATAATTTTCTTAAACTACAGGTTAAAGATGTAACACATTGGTTTATATCTACAGTTATCAGCTGATTTTTGTTTAATTTAAAAAATCTCCATAAGAATAGCATGGAAACTTTAAAGGGCTCTAGCGTGAAAACCGGATTTTTCCCAGACATGGGACCAGTTCCAATCGATTTCTGGTGGCCAAAACCCCCATATTCAATAAAAAAATCAAATATCCTTGGAGCGAAAAAAAAAACTTTGCCCGGACAAACGGAGCTTGTTTTAGAGTATAAGATAAGATAAGATACGTCACGCTATCTTTTATAAACTCTCGATATTTTGTAGGGACTTGTTCGCTTACGGAAATATATTTCAAAGCAGTTTTTGAGATCAGTGCATACCTATACATCATATACTTTACTGAAATAAGAGTATGAAAGATTAAACTTTATATATAAAAATATATAATTGTATATGGTAATTGTTATTCAAATAAAATATACTAGTAAACGTATTGCTCGAAATCGAGCAATTTATTTCAATACAGTACAAATGTTACTTTTATCTATAAATCATTGACGTCCGACCAATCCAATATTGTGAATATCTGCAATCAACAAAACTACACGTATTTACAGCTGATTATTAACAGATGTTTAAAATGCTTTATTCAATGGTGGATAACGCCTTTATTTTCTGTCAGATTCTCATCAGTTTTTGATGGAAACAACTGCAGACCAAGCCCTATCCAACGACACCAAAAACTTGAAAATCGGTTGAAAATTGTAGGAGGAGTTCTCAAGACAAAAAACCCCTTAGCGTATTAAATAAGTATAGATTACATTTTAATAAACATATATCTTTTGTTTTATGATGCATTTGCTTTGCATTTGGTTTGTTGCATTTTGGTTGAAATGCATCTATGTTTACTTTGTTTTTGCTAGGAAATGTGGATTATATTACATTTCTAATGTACCACATTTGTGCTGATATTTAGTCTATTTAGTTTAGGAAAATAATTTGGAAATTAAGTAATTGTCTTATATATTACTTTAGACTTAAGTTGAGTTATTTTGTTTGCGAGGTTGCAAATTTTCTGTTTAAAAATTTAGGTGATACGAACTTTCATTGGTATAGTTAAAGCCACCATTAAAGCCAGAGCTGTCACGTAGAAAATGAAAGTAAAATTAATTAATAATAATGCAACTTATCCCTACAATAATTATTTAATAAAGGAACTATTGTAGTATTATTGAAAGTCCAAAAATATTAAAATCAATTTTAAACTGTAAAGAGTGAGTGATTAGTCAATTGTAATATATTTCACTAGTAGCCCATTTTGTAGATTTTCGTTAACTGTTTCCTGAAAATTAAAAATTAAAATCACTTCTTAAATAAAATTAGGCTATGGTATCATTAGTTTATTTATACTAACTTTAATTGGTTTTTGTTTACAAACGAGCCTGAGGTAACAATTCTTTTTGGTATGGTATCAACCCAGGTACTACCGTAAGCCACTATTATAATTAATGCTTGGGACCTAATAGGTTTGGATAGGCATTAATTACTATAGTTTTAAGAAGATTGTTTCATGCCATTTTATAGTTTATTTCACGGAAGATCAGAATATAAAAAATAGTGTTTTTTTAAACATATTGCATTTTTATTTTATTGGTCACCGCTTTACTCTCTCAACATCTTAGCCAAATGAGGAACACATATACTGTGGGGCTTTAATCTCAATTTAACTGAAAATTGTGTTCTATGTAGTGGCTTGGGTATACATTACATCATAGATTAATGTTATATTAAAATCAGTTATATTGACTATCACAGGATAGCATTTTTGCATCATGTTAATATTTGCCAAACTTATGAAAAATAACTTATTATCCTTTTTTATTTGTTTGCCTCCTAACTATATGAGATGAAAAATGTATGTGGGAAAATATAATCCAAGCTCGAAATGTCAGATTGAAACAAATAGAGGTCGGCGGCGGGAACTCCACGGGGACCTGCCGACACTTCCCCCGATATTTGCGATATATTTACAAAGTTCCTACTTTCCAGGGTGTTGAAAAATCAACCAACCAATTTAATTTACAACGTTGAACATTCATAACTGGTGCATTACCCAGCAAAATGTTATTTATACAATTTACATTTTACTGAACCAGTTGACCAAACTCCTCCCCATCCTTTGGTTTTAACGGATGAAGATAAAGAGATTAATTTTGGGGATGTCTATAAAAACTTTCGACAAAAATGTGTCAATAAAATATATTCTGTGTCAAACATGTTAACCCCCTACTCAAAAAGTCATTCAAACAGGTATAATAATTTTCCCCTTAAGTTGATAGTTTAATAAATTATAAAAAGTTTATTTATCAATGGGAAGTAATGGTGAAAGTTAGAGTTCTCTTTCTAACTATCGCAGCCTTCGCGATTTAAATACAAACAGTCCCATATCTGAGCGGGTTTCCTCGCGAAAAGCGCGGTCGAGGCGACAGCTCAACAATGGGTCACGTACCCAAACTGCTCCCAAAGATGGGGTACGACATTGTCTAGCTTCACTTAAATCGCTCTATCTATCCCAATATTTTTTTTATTTTTGGATTTTAAATTAAGTATAAAAAAATCATATCCACCTGAACTTAGCTAACCCACATATTTTTTATGCAATTTAAAGATAAAAAAGTATACAGCAGCCATTATTATATTTTATTATTTATTAATAGACAACAACATACTTTAAACACGTTATTTAAGTTATCATACAATACTATAGTTAAACTCAACAAGAATTTTAATAAAGTCTCTAACCATTTTAAAAGAATTCTTCAAAAGAATATATAACTTACTTAATTAGATATAATTTTATTTTTTAATTTTTTAAAAATTACTAATGTTGCTAATATCACCAGGAATGAATTTGATTTTTTCCAATACCGTATAACAAGGACTTTTTTATATAACTTTTACTAGATATCTTCAATTAGATCTTTATTTCACAAATCTGAATACCAAGTTTCAAATTACTAAAACGAACAGTTAGTTTTTTAGTAAGATTTTTTTTAAATGCCGGTAATACAAAATGGGGGCTCTGTAGTTTACTGTGACGGGGTACGCGTTGTACTTCAAGGCGTGCTACCCCTAGAACTATTGTGTCCACTACCCAATACCAGTCCTTCGGGTCTAGGCGAACGGGCGTGGCCCCCTTTAACATTGAAGTAGGCACTGTCTGTAAGGAACGGAGACTCTGTCGAGCCTTCGCTCTGGTGTGCTGTAATGGTCCTTAGAACTGAGATGTCTACTACCCAATACCAGCTCAAAGTATCGGAGCTGGGCGAACGGGAGTGGCTCTCTTTATAAACTGAAGGAGGGCAGCTTCGGCTTTTACGAGCCCTGGCGGAGGTGGCCTTTGCCAATCGCGCGCTTACTGGGTTGTCTAATTACAGCCCCCCCCCCCCAAAAGGGAGAAAATGAGTCAGGATGTCGGGGATCTTCGGGCGTGGTTGCAGTGTAGCCGGCGTCTTTGGCGTGCGGGTTTCCAGAGACCTAGTTATTCCGCTTTGGAACTACCCAAGGCAAAAGTAAAACCTAAAATGGGGACCTCGGGATCCGGTTCAAGCCCCTGGCTTCGGCCAGTCCGGATATTGGGACATGGGGTATTTTATTATTAGTTATTTACTGTAGTATTAATAAATATTTAAGTGTCAATTTAGTCAGCCTTGGATTAGATGTTTGGTTGAATATAATTTTAGTTGAATATAAACATTTAGCCAACACAATTTTAAAGAAGTTTGTAATACATTTTTATAAAAACAATTTCTTTATTTTGACGTTTGAGATTTTAAAATCGTTTTCAATGGCTAACGCAAATTTAGAGAAGTACCATTGCACCAAACATTACAGTTTTCCCCAGTCCTACCATTACACAATGATTGTAAGGTATAAAGCTTTGGATATTATCTTTTAGTAAATAGACGACCATATGATTATACCTGATATAGTAATATTAAACATTGATTATCAGTGACTGGTGTCTGGTTATATAGATTTCTATTTAGGTTAGTTTATAAATAAACAAACATGCGTTAAATTTTGAAAATTAATCGTTTTTTCTTTGATTTCAGAACTATCACTTATTTTCATAAAAATAAGTGTATGTGTACATTTTTTCTCTTCTATCTTATGTAAGTAGTCCTTACAATTATCCTTTTCATACTAGAGAATTTTCCTATAGGGAAAACGTTATTTTGTAAACTACACAAAAAAGTGTATTTAGTAAAATTGCTAGTAGAATTCAATTCTACAAATTGAAATTTACCTTTCTCTTACAATCAAGAATAATGATTACATTTATATTTTGGGCATTAAAAATTTAGATTTCAATTTTTTTTACTAAGATGTTTTTTTAAGTTCCCAGACTAAGTCATCCATCCCTATGACACCATGATCTAGTCAGTAATGAGGGAACAGTGTATCATATAAAGTGAATTTCCGTTCTAAATGTAACCGTACAAACATTTTATTGCAGATCAAGATTGGCAAATGGCATAGCTATGGGGAACAAACCAAGTACCGGTAATATGAAAACTGATATTCACACAATCCCTGGTAAGTATTTACGTATCCATTACTATAAGACAGTTACACAAAAAGTAATCAAGTTGTATACTTTTTTATTTTAATTCCATAATTTCCATAAATAAACTATAGTTCAATAATATTTTATTTAGTTTTAAGTATTAAAACAACATATTAATAAACCTTAATAATTTTTCAGAATGTTCATCAAACTTGCATTCTATTATATCGGAGGAAGATTATTTGCCTATGCCAAGAAGTATGAGAAAATCTCTTTTAGAAGGTCGAAAGCTATGTAGAGTGGTGCCATCGAGTGTACACCGTCGCGCTAATACAACTGGAAACCAAGATAGTGTGTTGCCTAACAGAGAAGATTATCAAAACAACAACTCTACAAACAAAGATGAAGTTTATAAAGCTCCTGAAGGCTGTGACATTTTACAGCAGTTTTGTAGTAGAGACCTACATGCAGATAAAAATAAGGCAGAAAATGTCAAGTACAAAGTGATACCAATTGTCACTGTCGTAAATCAAGCTGAAGTGGACGATACAAAATCCAAAAGCCTTCCAAACGCTAGAGTAAATGAATTATATTACTCTGATATCATTTCAGTTGTTCCTAATCCAAGAAAATCACTCGAGACTAACAGAAAGTATTCCTTAATAGACATGCGAACTGGACTGAAAAAGTCCCGTTTTACGTTGGATTTAGAAGATAGGTTGAGAAAATCTAAAAGAGAACTAGGATTTGATGCACATTTAAGTGGATGGAAAGAATTTTCTTTCAAAGTAGAGAAATCAAAAGAAGATGGAAGGAATCAACAAACTTTAGAAAAAGGAATACCGGTACAAGGAAGTTTTGATAGTCCTAAACGTTCACTGGAGTATTGCACCCATAACTGTCAAATTCTGGGCCTATGTAGCGTCGGAAGGCCTCAGGTTTTTAAAAACAAACAGTGTAATTCATCAATTTTAAGAGATAATATAAGTGCAGGGGATGTTGTTAGAAAAAATACTAAGATGCACTCAACAAAAGAAGGATGTCCGTGTGACATTTGCACACTCGCATTCCTCACAGACATGAACTACCATGGTGGGAAATCTCCAAGTATAAAACACAAGAGTAGAGACAGTCTTGCAAAATCTGATAGAAGTGACAGAGTGTTTCAGGAAAAGATTCGAATAGTAGATAATAAATATGGGCAAAAATCAATAGAAATTAGTGTCAGAAGTCCCACTTCGGACAATCAATCTAGCCTTTTAAGCCAGTGTTCTAACTTATCTAATGAAACAAAAGAAGATTGTACCAACTCACGAATCAGAAAGATGTTCAAACAAAACGAACTGTCAGATGTTCGAGAGATCTATACAAATCCTAACTCAACTTATGATGACTTGTCAGTTGAAGAATTTCCATCAAAAGAAACATTTGAAACATCTACCTCGATAAAAAAATTTTGCAAACCAACAACATCCAATGAACTTCGTAGATCCTCAAGAACTAAAAATATTATGAGTTCCTCTTCAATGGTTGCAAGCAGTTTAGCTTCATCGTCCTCCTTATCGACTGTGTTGTCTTACAGGAGGGTACGACGGATATTTCAGACAATTATTGAGGGAACTAGAACGAGAAAACGTACAAAAATACAAACAAACAAATTTAAAGAGCTGGAAGAACTTGGCCTAGGGAAATTGAGGAATAATCGTTGGTATCCTAGTGAATGCAAAAAAACCTTCTCTATATGGAAAAACATGAACGAAAATGTTCAAGGTTTACAGGGCGAGTTTAAAAAACACAAAAAATTTGCTAATAAATCTTAAACAATTGCCTATTTTTTATATAGTAATTTAAAAAAGTATATGTATACACTGATTATTTATGTATCCTTGTAAATCTGTAAAATTGTAAATTTACATTTTGTATTTTTAAATATGGAAGGTATTTGGGAATTCACACGCAAGTCTCTACTGGGACTGATACGGAAATTTTGCCTATTGTCTCTAACTCAATAATAGTTACTGTACTGTGCAAAACTCATTTTATTTGTTACAAAACAACAAAAATGAACAGCATGAAGTCATCTCTATGTGATCGCTGAAGGTATAGTGGTGCAAAGTATCTTAGGCCCCTTCTAAACATTGCAATGAGTGACGAGTGCCGGTCGCTCATCGGACACGTAGTAAAAAAACTCCCATATAGTGCAATTTAATCAGGCTACGCACGTCTTTAAACGCGCTCCGAAAGACACGCTATATAAAATGAGCCTTAATGCAACGTCCACTAATGGCTAAAACTGGGTGACCAGGCCACTGGCGCTAAAGGGCCACAGAGGACGAATATGTTTGACTTAATTGTCAGCCAGTAAATTTGCTCGCAGTAGTTGAGGTTTCAGCATCCGAAACTCTGCACACAAGGCCAGTTGACGGGACATTCGTGGCCAACAGTACTGGCTAGCACTAGTGCAGGCCACGAAAAGAATGCAAAATAAATAAAGAGAAGGCAGGGGTCAAGTCATGCAACGCTTGCTATGCACCAGGTGTTCTTTTACACCCATGGCATCACCATTTACTAATACTGCTAATTATAAAGATAATCATATGTGAAAAAGAACACCTAGTGCATGTGGGGCGTTGCATGTCTTGACCCCTACCCTAGCTTTCCCGGCATGCTTCCCAATGCTAAATTGAGAAATTGTTTGCCCTTCAAGTGAGGTCGTTCGCTGCACTCACTCCCCGTCAGTTTTACCTCATTTACTGAGCTCACTTGTCGTCAGGTTCACCTTATTCGCTGCACTCACTCCCCATTAGCTTGAGCTCGTTCGCAACGCTCACTCGCCGAAATCCTATAATATCCTCTAGATTTTTATTACCAATATTCCCTCAATAATTTAAATATATAAATCTACTATATATTTGTCAAATACCACTCACTCACGTATCAGAGTATCTCCAAAACTATAAGGCCTAGAGTGTTAAAACTTGGCATGTACCTTCATCTTTGCTAAAAATCGCTCACTAAGAAACGGTTTTGCGAAATTCCGTCAGGGCTCCGCCCCACACGACTTCAAAATTTCGTTACAATGTTATTCTTATGGGGGATTTTTAATACAAATCAAAGCGACAACGAATCTCCAAAAGTAGAGAGCATGCAGGATTGAAATTTGGTATAGACGTTCCTTTTTACCCATTGATGCTCACTAAGAAACGGTTTTACGAAATTCCTGCAGGGCTCCACCCCACACGACTTCAAAATTTCGCTACAATGTTATTCTTATGGAGCACTTAAAATACGAATCTAGGAAACAACGAATCTCCAAAACTATATGACCTACAGGGTTGAAATTTGTAATGGAAGTTCCTCTTTGCCTATAGGTGCTCACTAAGAAACGGTTTTGCGAAATTCCTTCAGGGCTCCGCCCCACACGACTTCAAAGATTTGATGTAATTAGCTGTTGAATATTCAAAGGTATCAGCTGTTAGTGAAATAATGTATTAATAGGTATTAAAGGTATTAATACATTTAAAGGATGATGTAACCATATGACAATATTTTAATCTTTGTAAACAATTTAACTGGTGTAAAATGTTTATTAGTTAGAGTTTAGGTTAGGTTAGGTTGTTCTGTGTCAAATACCACTCACTCAGTAACTCAGTATCATCGAATCTTTATAACCATAGGGGGTTGAAATTTGCCATGGACGTTCCTCTGTGTTAAAAAATACTCACGAAGAAACGATTTTGCAAAATTCCTTCAGGTCTCTACACCACAAGACTTCAAAATTTCCATTTAATATTATTCTTGTGTCCAATATTTTATACAAATCAAGGCAACAACGAATCTGAAAAACTATAGGACCTACAATGTTAAAATTTGGCATGGGCGTTCTTCTTTGCTCATAGATGCTCATTAAGAAATGGTTTTGCAAAATTCCATCAGGGCTAAACCACATAAGACCTCAAAATTTCTATCTAATGTTGCTCATAGCTATTTTTTAGTTCAAATCTAGGGAACAACGAATCTTAAAAACTATAGGATCTATGATGATGAAATTTGACGTGGACGTTCCTCCTTGCTCATATGTACGTGCTCACTATTAAACTGTTTTGCAAAATTCTATCAGAGCTCTGCCACACACGATTTCAATTTTGGTCTAATGTTATTTTTATGGCCAGTTTTAAATACTCACCTTAAAATACGCACCACAGAGTGCGTCGGTGTTTCAAATAAAGTATCTAAAGTATCTAAATATGAATCTAGGGAACAACGAATATGAAAAGCCAGATGACCTAAGGGGTTGAAATTTGAAATTGAAGTTGTTGGGGGGGGGGGGGGCTTCGCCCACACTTCAAAATTACTTTTGGGGCCTACAGGGTTGAATTTTGGCATGGACGTTCCTCTTTGCTCATAGGTGCTCACTAAGAAACTCTTTCATAAAAATCCCTTCAGGGCTCAACCCCACATGTCTTCGAAATTTCAATATAATGTTACAATTATGGCCAATTACAATATGAATTGAAAGAAACAACGAATCTATAAACTATAGGGAATGCGGGGTTGAAATTTGTAGTAATCTCTTTAGTCATAGGTGCTCAATAAAAAGTGATTTACACACTTCCTTCAGGGTTATGCCCCAAATAACCTCAAAATTACTATAAAGCCGACAGGGTTAATTTTTTGCATAGACTGTCATCTTTGCTCATAGCTACTCACTAAGACACTTGATATTGGAGGGGAACCAATAAAAATACTCGAAGGACCTGAGGTAAACTATTAAAAAAAATTAAGACCTTGAAAAAATAGATGAGATGGAGCTATATTCAAAACAAGAGTGAAGAATGTTACAAAACCATGACATGTGAGTTAAAATACAAATATTGAAAATATATGATAATGAAAGTAAATTATTAAACTAATGGGGTATGATTTGCTTCATGTATTACTGTATTTAAATTGAACCAATACGGTTTTGGAAATAAAGTTTTTGAAGTCCTTTAGGGCTCCACCCCACTGGTCTTAAAAATTACTCTATGGCCTACTGGGAGTTAGGTCGCCATTTCAATAAAGGTATTAAAGGTATAAGGTATTAAAGGTTAAATTTGACATTGATGTTCCTCTTTGGTCATGGGCATTAACTAAAAAACGAGTTTGCGAATTTCCTTTAGGGCTCCGCCCCACAGAACCTTTAGGTTACCATAGAGCCTGTGGGGTTGTTCTTATGTTATGTTGTTCTGTTGAACCCATGGATGTTCCTCTTTGCTCATAGGTAGTCTCTAAGAAATTGTTTTGAAAATATAGTCTTTAAATTCATTTAGGGCTCCGTCCCACTGGACTTAAAAATTACTCTATGACCTACGGGGTTGGAAATTGACATGGACGTTCCTTTTTACTCAGGGGCATTCACTAGGAAACGATTTTGCAAATTCCCTTTAGGGCTCCACCCCACAGAACCTTTAAATTACCATAGATCCTACGGGGTTAAAATTTGACGTGGACATTCCTCTTTACTCAAAGGTGCTAAGAAACTGTTTTGTAAAAATAATTTTTGAAGTCCTTTAGGGCTCCACCCCACTCGACTTAAAATACTCTATGGCCTATTGGGTTAATATTTGACATGATCGTTCCTCTTTGCTCATAGGTGCCCCGCTCACACTATTTTGATGTATTAATATTAATATCTTAAGGAAGAAGATTTCGTAGGTCTTAAAAAGAAATTAAAAAACAAATTCAACACGGGCGAAGCCGTGACGGGCAACAGCTAGTATATATATATACCCCTAAATCACATATGGGCTTTCCAATAAAAATATTTTCATCAATGCCAGTATACATTGTGTCCCAAAACTGGAGGTCACAGGTTCGAATCTCAAAAGTTTCTCATATAAGCATGCAAATTTTTTTACATAACTTTAAACGTATTAGTGAAAGGATCATTTTGGTGAAAACAGAATGAATTTATCTTTTTCCATTTCAAAACGGCGGCCATTTTGTGCGAAAAATCAACATTTACGAAATACCCTGTAGTTCTTGTATTATTTGCCATGAATGACTCCTGATTAAAAATACTTATTTAAAATGATAGGTATGAAAAGCAGAAATACCTAAGCTTTTTCTGCTCAAATATGGCAATAAGATTTTTTAAACATATATTTTCTAAAATTTTCTGCTTCATTTCGCGATTTGGAGGAATATCTGATTCAGTGTTTGGGCCTTATCTACCGTTATCTTATATCATGTCTCTGTGTTACCTGTTCTTTCCGGAAAAAATGTGTTTCCTCATTTTTTTTACTGTGTCATTGCTCATTTTGTGGTAGTGTATGTGACAAAAATGTAACAACCCTGCTTAACAACAAGGTAGTTCTGATTGTAAAATCTGATTCGTCAATTTCAACCTAACTATTCCGTCTCAAACTAAGATAACCACAGATGTAAATACTGTATAACAAACCTAAAAAGAAGCACCATCCTCCTGGGATGACTTGCAAGATATTACAGTCAAAGAAGCTCTTGCACCAATAATGATGAAACTACGTGGTTTTCTGTATTTCTTACTTTGAGAAAATAACCAGTTCATGGAATGTCATCTGTAATCTATATAGAGCCTGTATGTTCATGTTCATGCCTGTATGTTGGTCGATGACTGCTGAGCTAAGCCTTAGCGAGTTAAGGCGTGACATTTTCAGAATACATCCAATGTTTTACTGCTGTTGATCCTGACTCTCATATTCCTCCAAATCGTCTAGGGCTACTCCCCGTAGTATATTAAATATTCCAATATGAATCAAATGAGACCATATAGTTACAGTTTTATACTATTTATATAACGTTATAAAAACATGTGATATAGTAATTTATTTGTTTTAACCATCGAGGTTTTAACTACATATAGAGTGTTACAAAGATAGGGAAATTGATTGGCGAAATTTTACCCACGATTCAAGATGTTTCCTTGGTAAACAGTCCTCTTTTTACAGTTTCCCATCTGGTATCTTCTATTTTACAAATACCTGTCCGCTTTTTATTGAATTTTTACTCTATGGAACATACAGTATAACATTCTATACGATCGAGTTTATATTTCACTTAGGCGAATTTTAGACCCACAAAAGGCTTCTTTATTGCTAATTTGATTTCAATGAAATTCTCAGGTTAGATTTTAAGTATTTTAAACTAGGTAATAAACTATAACTGAGCAATTATTTTCAAGTATTAAAAAAGCTATTTTCCGGAATTTTTGACAGAACTTTAGTTGTTTAGGCTACATGATTTGACTAATGTAGTTCCTATGATCAGTTTATATTCCCCCATCGCAGCTGAGTTGTCGCTGTGTATGCTGAAAACAACATAACCTTTTCTTGTTTATATCTGCTCGCCGTTATGTTACGTTTTTAAATAAAATTTAATTGATATTTTGACAGACCTATTTGTTAAATTAAATAGATCAACACTGATGTTTACTTGTTGAAGTTATAAATTATACCAAAAGATAGGCATGTTGATGTGGAATGAATTGCTGTCGTACGGAATTATGCGATTAACTAATTTATGGGATACAACTAATATCTATTTGGGAGAAAGATTTAAATTGAACAACTAATTAGAATGGTGTAGTGCCATTGTAGCCTATGTCTCAGGTAGCAAAATATGCATTAAGTGTTAAGTAAGCGTAATTCTACAATACTTACATTACTTGATTTTTATTAATTTGCAATCATGGATTTTAAATTGAATTGTTTTTTTCGCTCTACAATCTATTTACCTTTAGTATTGTAAGCATAATTATTATTAAGTTAATTGCTTGTTTTGAGGTCTTAGCTAAAATCATTCTTTGTATGTAAATGTTCTTTGTAGAATTAATGTTTAATGGTTCGACTACTAGTACCACCCAGGAGTGAAAGGGAGCTATTTATTTGTAGGCTAGACTTAAGATGTACGCCGGTTGACTTTGGATGGTTAGATGACCTTTCACTCTTAACATTCGAGGAGATGGAAACCTCCGTTCTCTTCCTAAAGAGCAACAAGGTTCCTGACCCGGACGGGATTCCCAGCGAGGCTTTTAAGAAAGTATTTTCAATTAATGCTGACTTGTTGTTGAGAATGTACAACGCCTGTTTGGTAGAATGGGTGTTTCCGGCCCCCTGGAAAACCGCAAGACTTGTACTGATCAGCAAGGGCAAAGGTGATCCCGAGCTGTCGTGGTCCCACAGGCCTTTCTACACGTTGGACACGGCTGGGAAGCTGTTCGAAAAGCTGATCCGTTCCCGCCTGACTTCTGCAGTGGAAGCTGCCGGGGACTCATGCCCCCGTCAGTATGGCTTCAGAAAGGGACGGTCAATGATTGACTCTATCACCGAAGTCCATGGTGAGCTGTGAAGAGAGCGGAGAGCCACAACCATTTCCCACGTGCTTCTTGTTACGCTTATGTCAAGAATGCCTTTAACTCGGCGAGGTGGGTCGATATGTTGGATGCGCTTCGCAACACCTTTCGCGTTCCTGCATATCTGTTGCGACTCATGGAGGATTATCTCCGTCTCCGATCTCAAAGCCTTATTTACGACATAAGGGACAGAACGTGGATGATGGAAGTCACTTCTGGTGCCGCGCAAGATTCAATACTCGGCCAGGATCTCTGGAACGTTGCCTATGACAGCCTCCTGAGGTCGGAGATGCCTAAGGAAACCACTTTGGTTGGGTACGCCGATGATGTCGCAGCTCTCATTGTCGCACGCAAAGTTGAGCTGGCCCAACTAAAGTCGAACCGAGTCATGCGTGTGGTCAACACATGGATGTCCGATCACGGTCTCTCGCTTGCTCTCCGTAAGACGGAGATTGTGATCCTTACGAAGAAGAGGATAGACACCGTTGTTCTATTCCGAGTGGGAAGGGAGGTGGTCCAATCAACTCGTGCTGCTAAGTACTTCGGGATTATGGTGGACACCAAGTTAAGCTGGAGGGATGAGATCCTCCGTACGGCGGACAAGGCCGCTAAGGCAGTCACTTACCTTAGTAGGCTGATGGCCAATGTCGGGGTTCCACGATCCAGCAGAAGACGTCTGTTGATGTCCGCGGTTTAGTTCGTGCTTCTTTATGGAGCAGAGGTGGGGGCAGACGCTCTCGATAAAGAGTAGTACAGGTTGCGACTCGCCCGAGTTCAACGTCGAGTGGCGCTCGGGGTGTGTTCCGCCTACCGGACAGTGTCCGAGCCTGCCGTCCTGGTGGTCGCCGGAGTTATCCATGTAAAGCTCTTGGCAGGAGAGAGGAAGGCAATTTATCAGAGACCAGGCGAGATTGGCAAGGACACGGCAAGAACAGAAGAGCGCTCCCGAACCTTCCAACAGTGGCAACACAGCTGGGAGCACGACACCCGAGGGCGATGGACTGCGCGACTTATCAAGCACGTCCAACCATGGGTGGAACGGCGGCCAATTCTTGACAATTCACGGCTATTTTCGGTCGTACCTGAACCGGATGGGCAAGACCGGTTCACCGGACTGCATTTATTGCCCGGGCGTTTCCGACGATGCGGAACACACATTCTTCCGCTGACCCCGTTGTTAAGGGTCCGGCCTGAAGGCCTCACAAATTTCTGGTGCATTTTCGGTGGACTCGGTCTGCCAAAAGATCTTGGAGGATGAGGGCAACTGGGATTGTTTATCACAGTTGTCCGGGGCATCCTCCTGGAAAAGAAACCCGATCTGGACCGCAAAGTGGCCCAGCCCCTTGATCGAGTGGCTGGATAAGGAGTGAGCCCCACCGGCGTTAGCCAAATTTAGGCCTAGCCTGACGTAATGTGATAAACAATTCCAGGTTAGAACCCTAAAGAGTAGTAGAGGTTTTTTAGTGGGTAAACCCGTTTTTAGGGGAGCCCCACACTACAGGCTTGCTACCTGTGTGCTTAATGCATTTTTCTCACCTCTCCCTCAAAAAAAAAAGAAAAAAAAGAATCATAAAAAGCGTCACCTAATAACTTAAAAAGTGAGTAAAAATTCTCGTACGGGACGGACATCGGAGCGTATTCCTAGTATGGTAACCAACTCCAAAAGCTTGCTCTAAGACTTTGAAAGTGTTTTTAAAAACAATGAATAATTAGGTGTTTTAACAGTAAAATCTTTGTTTTTAGCGAATTTCCCTATAGGGAATACGCTATTACGGTAGTAGCCATGGTAAGACCTAAGCCCGGGACCACTTTACTTTTTCATTTTGAGGTTCCCAGAAGCCAAAAACACTGTTCGTTCATTTTCATATATATGTATATATATGTATATATATATATATATATTATATATATATATATATTATATATATATATATATATATATATGAAAATGAACGAACAGTGTATTTGGCTTCTGGGAACCTCAAAATGAAAAAGTAAAGTGGTCCCGGGCTTAGGTCTTACCATGGCTACTACCGTAATAGCGTATTCCCTATAGGGAAATTCGCTAAAATCAAAGATTTTACTGTTAAAACACCTGATTATTCATTGTTTTTAAAAACACTTTCAAAGTGTGTCTGTGGATGTGTCCGTGGTACCGATAACTTTTGAAGCGGACCTCCGATTTGATGAAATTTGGTATGAAGGTGTAAGACCAGGTCTATTTTCATGAGTTCGAAAACCAGCATTGTTGGATTATGGGAACGGGGTTGTATGGGGTTTCAAAGGGGTAAAAAATGGGTTTTTGGGATTTTTGAACCTCAATTTTCAAAATTCAAGAATTTTAACGAAATCCATTTAAAAGAGCTTAAAAAACCCAACAATTTAGTATTTTGAATCATTAAAATAGCTTAACTGGTTATGGAGAAAACTTAAATCAAGTTTCCCATGTTATTCTTATGTTTTAATCTTTAAAAAGTTATATATCGCTTATTTATAAACATATCTTAATAAAATTTTTTATGAACCTGTCCTATTTGATGAGTAATGAAAATTTGATAAAAAACTCGCATGGCAGCAAACCTACATGCCAAATCCCATGGTATTCTCATGGAAAATAAGTGTATAATGGGAGCAAGAGAGATGGAGATAATAAGTTGTCTGTTTCTAATAATCAGCTGATCAGCTTTCTTCTGCATTTGTCAAATTTGGAATGTTTATGTTTTGGTATTTTAGCTTGTAGCGACCAATGAGAATAGCTAAAACTGGTAAAAACCCCACTTTTTTTAAAGTGTGGTGTGGTGGACTGGTGGAAGTTACACATAAATGAAGGCGGTCATGTTCATCCCTTGTGATTCTGACCTTGGTTTGGTGATGGTCAGGCTCATTGGTATTACCTTGCTTGGGTACAGGAAAGGGTTTCGGATGAGATGCGGAACTTGTCACAATGTGAACTAGCTATTGGTCATAATTACCCTATGAATTGGGTATGGGGTTAGGTGGAAACTTGCATTGGAACAATGGAGACTTGGTCACATGGAAACTAACTCAAGTGAAACTGACTATTGGTGTTGATACCCAGAACCAGGATCGGCCTACCGAATGAGCTCTTACCCTAAGCCAGCTTTGATGTGGCATAATAATGAACTAGATATAACGTAATGTTTAGTTAATACTGAATTTCAGGTCTGTATGTAACATGAGAAGCTAAACTAAATAATCCCGTACCAACCTCACATGCTAGGGCCTGACTATTGCAATTTTAACGTAATTAATTATTCCTGTCCTTACATTTTGTGTTTGTTTAATAATTTGAGAATAACCCCCAGTCCTAACCCTACCCTAGCCTAGCCCCTATTTCCTAATTTAACTACACATTATTAATTGTACTTATCCGGCCCAGAAGAAAAACCTGTCCCGATACTCCGGCGTTCCCGGCTTGAGAGAGAGAGAAAAGGCAGTTTTCTTTGAAGGTTCGGATTACCGGGTCACGTGACCGGTGGTTTTGGGCTGTTTGGATGGCCAGCACTTTAGACGCGGAATTATATAATGAGTGAGCTGTGGTGCGGCACGGCACAACCACACTCCCTTTCGAGCAAAAAAATTGCGCCTGCGCTATTTGGGTGAAGGTAAAGGACCAGGTGAGGTTGAGGTTGCTTCCTCCCCTACTGCTTCCCGAAGTGTGTCCAACACTGTTACGCCCTCACCATGGTACCCTTGTTGGTCTGTAAGGGCACCACAAGGAAGCGAACAGTGGGTTCGACGCATCTTCACCTGGAACCCAAATTCAGACCGGTTCCCTAACTTGGCACCTCCGAGATGATGTTTTCTTGCTTGGGTATCGTCAGTGCTCGGCCTCCTCCCCCCCCTTTCAAAAGAAAAAAAAATGAGGCCTCCAAGACTTCTATCTGGCTGGAAAGTTTGATTCAATTGAGAAGGATTTTGAAAATGTTGTCGGTACCTGCACGCACAATTTTTATTTTGTTTTCCTTTTTTTTTCTTTTTTTTATGGAGTTGCCTGTGGAATTCACTTTAATTTCACAGTGTCAAGGCTACTAGTGGCTGGAACGTATCGGTGAGCTGTCTGAAGTATGTCTCAATGTCAGATAAATTGTGTTGCTTGACTGCTGGAAGATTGCGAAATTGGAGATATTGCAAAGTTGTTGAAGATCCAAAATTGGGTGGTACTAGCCGGTGTGTCATCTCTGCTAGTAGAATGCTGGAAGAGTTGATTCTGATCCTGTTGATTGATGAAGATTCTCTGTGTTGATCACAAGCTGTGTTCTACAGCTAACCACTATTGGTTTTTATTGGAGTTGCTGGTGTTCGAAGAGAATTGCAGCTGTGAATACTGGTGGTTGCAGAAGTAGGCAGCTGGAACTGGAGTTGAGTGGTGGTTGCGAAGATCTGGTTGTGAAGGTCTGTAGTGTACTATTAACTGTAGACTGGTCGATGCAAGTTCTCCAGGTGAGTATATTATGAAGCTTGAGTAGCCAGTAGAGAGGAGTCCATAAATCAGGCATTGGTTAAGACAATCTTGAGGTCAACTTCGTTTAATCAAGATATTGTTTTTTTTTAATTTTTTTTTTGATTGTGCAGGTACTTAGGTTTTGCAGATATAACTTCAACATATTCAATATTTACTAATTGAAGCCAGTATAGACGTCTTGTATCTGAACAGTGTTATCCCTTAGGTTGGTCCGAGACTGACGATACAGAATTTTGGGTGGTTCGACCCGGCGAGGTGAACCCGTGCACGGTGAAAGTTTTGCACTAGGTGCCATAGAAATTCCATTTGGTTCCAAGGTGGAAAATGTAAGGTCGAGCAAAAAAAGGAACCCCGTATAGCGGTGGAGGTTGGTTGGTAGGAAATGATAGGAAATAATATAATCTCTTTTTTTTGCCACATTTGAGCACGAACGAATAGCTTGATATTGAACGCAAACGATAACAAATCTGGAATTTTTGATTAGGTTGCGTGAACATAATGATTGCCCCATTTGGTTTGCCCCGACTGCCTTTGATTTCTAATTTTGCTGGTTTCCTAATATGGTGTTGTTTAAATCTGGCTATTGAGTAAACGAAAGTCTACCTAAACTAACCTACGCTAATGACTAGATTGAAAACTTAAATTATAAGTAGAGAATGTAGATAACTAGAAAATAGGAAGGTAGTAAAGAGGTTTGCGGGACTCGATGAATCGTAGCATGTACAGTACTACGATCCATTGACTCGGTTGTGAATCCTCAGAGGCCCTTCACCTTGTGATAAAGAATAAAAAAAATAAAAATAAAATTACTATCCAAGGTGAAGTAACTTTTATGAATCTAGTGAGGAAAAGAAACCCCGTTGGAGAACACAACAGATGCCGCTAAAGGAAGAAGAGCATGGTATCCAATTGTGAGAGGGGAGGAATTGTGTAGGCATGTCCATCACGTGGAAGACAGTACCTTAGACTCACATTACCCCCTCACAACCAGATTGCGTAATAGAAGGAGCGATAGAATGAAGAGGAAACGAAGAGAATAACTTAAATCTAATATCACAAGGTAGTAGCTCACTCGGTAGACGATCGTTGGCCCGGGTATTTCCTAGCGTGGTGGTATTCGCTTGTTAACAAGCTTTGAAGGCAATGAGGGTTGAAAAAATTTCTTTAATTGAGAAACGTGGGCCTTCCTAACAAATTTCCCGGTCGTGGGGTCCAGCAAACGGACTGTGACCGGGGAAGTGAATGTTTCAATTACACAGGGTTTGGACCACATTGGGAGTAATTTTTGGTTGATGCTGTCTACTTTTTTACTGATCGGATTGTCCCTAAACATTACCCAATCTCCAAGCCTGAAAGGGTTGGGTAGCCTGTCGAGATTGTACTTCTTGGCTCTGTTTTCCCTAGCTTTACGTAAACTTTCTACAGCATTCTCCCATTCCTGCTGAATTGAAAAACCCTGTGCTTGATCATCTATAAGCCTATCTAGATTCCATTGTAGTTCCAGGGGGTGATACAGTGTTCTACGAGAAAAAGACGGGAAGGTGAATTTTGGGTGCTTTCATGGTGTGCAGAATTGAATGCTATTTGGAACCAATGTAATTCCTGATCCCAATTCTTTTGATGCTGGTGGTGAAAAATTCGGATGACTACCTTTATCTGCTTGTTCACTCGTTCCGCATGGGAGGGGTTTGGGTAGTAGGGATTGGTAAAAATGTGTTGAATGCCCAGACCCAAACATAGCTCTTGTAATGACTTGGAACGAAAGTTAGAAACATTGTCGGAAACCAAGAACTTAGGAGGACCAAAAATTGAAAAGATGTTTCTTGTCAGAAGATACTCGGTTGTGGCTGATTGAGTGTTTCTGGTGGGCAACAATATGCAAAATTTGGAGAATGAGTCCACGACTGTAAGGATATATTTGTTGCCTCTATTTGATCGGGGAAGAGGGCCTATGTGGTTAATAAAGATCTTCTCCCAAGGCCTTGTGATCACCTCAGAAGACAAGTGACCGATGCGAGTGTTTGGGGCTTGCTTGCATCTCTGGCATTTGACACACTCTTTCACCCTACTCGTTATAAATTGTTTGAGGTCTGGTGCCCAGAAAAAGGGATTGATACGAGCAAGTGTTTTGCTGACGCCCAAATGAGCTGAAGTGGGAGACTCATGATAATAACGGAAAAGTAGATCAAGGAGTTTTTTTGGAACAACTACTCTGGGTTTGTTCTAGTTTGGGAGCTGATAAAGGAGGATGTTGTGTTGTATAGAGTATCCTGGAGGCTTACGTGATGAGTTTATTATTTTAGAAAGATCAGGGTCCTCTCTTTGGTGCAAGCCGATATCTTTGAAGGCCTCCGAGATTCCGAAAAGTGTCATCACTGTGGGTGGTTTGGGGTTGGAAACTTGGTTTGTAAGTGGAGGGTCGGGTTGGGGAGCTTGAGTTGGCTCGGACGCCTCAAAGAGGCGAGAAAGGCAGTCGGCTATTACATTGTCTTTCCCCTTGATATGGAGAATCTGAAACTTGAAAGAATTTATAAAGGAAATCCACCTGGCTATTTTACCCACCTGACGCGGGTGATTTAATAACCAGGTAAGGGCAGAACAATCAGTGTGAAGGTGGAATTCCCTGTGCTCTAAATACTGTTGATATTTCTGGAGTGCAAAAACTATGGCAAGGCATTCTAGTTGGAGGGTTGAGTAATTTAATTCGTGTTTGTTGAGAGCTCTAGAAGCATAAGAGACCGGGAAAAGTTGACCGTCATGACTTTGGAGGAGGACTGCTCCCACGGCTGTTCCAGAAGCGTCGGTGTGAACCACGAAGGGTTTAGAGAAATCGGGCATACGCAGAATCGGGGATGAGACCAAAGCCGCCTTCAAGGTTTCAAAGGCCTTGATTTGTTCGGGCCCGAATTTAAATTGTGCGTCCTTGCGCTTCAATTGATTGAGCGGTTGCGCGATGGCAGCATAATTCTTTATGAAACGGGCATAGAAGGCGGTTATTCCCAGAAACCTTGAGAGCTGTTTGATGTTCTTGGGAATCGGAAATTCGTCTATTGGTTTGGTTCTATCAGGATGAATGGATATGGAGTGGTTGGAAAATACATGTCCTAAGAATTGAATGTGATTGGATGCCACAGTGATTTTTTCCGGGTTGACTGTTAATCCGGCATCCTTGAGCCTTTGTATAACAATCCTGACTTTAGATAGGTGATCTTCGAAAGTGGAATCGCTGTAAATGCAAAGATCATCAAAAAAATTGTAAACATACTGAAACTTTATGTCACCAAATATCTTATCAATCAGTGATGTGAGAACCATACTACCAGAAGCTAGACCAAATGGCAGGTAATTGAATTCATACTTAGCCCAAGGAACTACGAAGGATGTGTATGGCTTGGAGTTCTCGGAAAGTGGGATTTGGTTATATGCTGAGTTGAGGTCAAGGAGTGTGAACCAACGAGCCTGTCCCAAATGCTGGAAGGCGCTTTCGATTGTTGGCATTGGGCTCAAGCTCCCCAACCCGACCCTCCACTTACAAACCAAGTTTCCAAGTTGCATCGAGCTCGATGATTTCGTTCAAGTTGCGGTAGTCCACCACCATGCGTGTTTTTCCTCCCTTCTTGGGTACCAAGAAGGCTGCGGAAGCAAAAGGGGAGCTAGAAGGCCTAATCACCCCCTTGCACAACAATTCATCAATGTGCTGTCGCATGAGTGCAAGTTTTGGCGGTGCATACTGATATGGTTTGTTGCGGATTATTTTATCAGATTTTACGCGAATTTGATACTGGATGAGATTTGTTTTTCCTAAATTCTTGGTTATAGTTTCGGGAAACTGACTTATTAGCTCCTGTACCTTGGTTCTTTGGTTATTGTTGAGATTTTGACCCATGTTGACTGAAAGCGAAGTTTTTTCGTTGGGGACCGCGGTGAGGGCAAAAACTTTAGGGGAACCAAAAGGGAATGTAATTGTGTGCTTGGCCGTATTACAGTCATTGTATTGGTCAGATTACAGCTGACTTGTTGTCTACAAAACATCATTGAAAAATATCTCTTGAAATTATCCATTAATTTAGTAATAATTTATTTGTGATCTACATTTTAAGGATTTCTGTATCATTCTGCTCATCAAGAATTCTTTTGGAAATGGTAACACATCAGATTTAATTAGCATTAACACTATTTTTCAAGAAATCTTCATACTTAACCTCATTCATACCTTTCATTATATCTCAAAATGGTAAACAAAACACTATATTTTGCAACATTTCTTAAAATTTTATTTTATCTTAGACTGACAACTTTGATATGTAGTGAAATCGATTATACCTCCCCAAACTGTGTATCTCAGGATGAACCTCTAATAAGCTACCTTTTTTATGAACTGCAATTGACAAAATGGAAAATATGTACAGTTAGTTTTGAATTGAAACGAATTAACAACCAACCAAGACGAAAGAAACACCTTAGTAATACGAGTAATTCTAACATAACAAAAGGGATATCCAAGGAAATTCTACTTTTTTTAATAATTTTGATTTTATTATCTGGAGATGTAGAACTGAACCCCGGGCCACAAAATAGTAAAACAGACTTTAAAGGAACCAAAGCAAACCTGTTAGGTGAAATTTGTCCTCATTGCTCCAAAAAAGTCAAAAGACTGGAATCCCATTTGAAAGGATCACATCGGGATTGTATGCCAATACTTGAAAAAAAGTTAACCCTTGAAAATTCCCCCGTTTTGATCAAAACACCTTTACTTTCTTATGTAAACAAACAAGACCTTTGCAATGATGATCTAAAAGTAACTATTGCAAAATTACAAGATGAATTAAGGAAGACATCTCGTGATATGACTAAGTTAAAGTCGGAAAATTCTGATTTAAGAACCCTTTTAAATGATGTTAGTAATAAAAATCAGATTCTAGAAAGGAAAATAGCACAACTAAAATCTGAGAATAAAATGGTCAGAAATAACTTGGATTCGTTGAAAATAAATAAAAGCGATACAACTAGCAGATGGCTTGATGACAATATCTTACAGGCTTACTTTAATTCTATTTCTAAAAGCATTGAGGGACAAACTGATATTTTAATAATTGATCCAATGACAGTACACCTTATTAAACATGGAAAGCAGACTTGTGTAGATGAAATCTTAGAAAGCCTATCCTACTTTGATAAAAAATATGTGTTTCTGACTATAAATGATAGTGAAAATCCAGATGTGGATTATAGTGGTAGTCACTGGAGTCTACTAGTTTGTCAACCTAAGGAAAGAAATGCCTTTTATTTGGACTCTGCTTCAAATACAAACTTGGAATCAGCTAATACGGTTGCACAAAAGTTACATATTAAGAAAGAAAATGTTAGAATCTTGGAATGTGTACAACAACAAAATGGATTTGAATGTGGAATTAATGTGATAGTGAATATCAGACTAATTTTGTTTGACATAATGAAATACCACATGATCAGTGCTTCTTATGATATTGATTCATTTTTAAGACTTGATTATGATAATACATTAAATCAACCTTTACAAGACAGTCATTCTGAAACCAACGGAAATATAGGTGCAGATTTGAAAATTTCAGAAACAAAATGTCATGAAATTCATGAGGAAATCTTACAACCCAACTACTTGTACACGCATAAAGTTGAAATTTTTGGCGATAGCCATGGGAGAAGTCTGAATGACCTACTGAATGAAAAATTGTTTACCAACTATAAAGTTAAAAGTTTTATAAAACCGAATGGAAGACTTCATGATGTTACCCAAAATGCTCAGTCTGAGACAAAGAATATGACAAAAAATGACTTTTTAATTATTTTAGGAGGTACCAATGATATAGATGAAAATGTAAATTTAGATGTAATGATTGAAAATCTCTCTAAAACACTAGAAAGTTCTATAAATACTAATGTAATTGTTTCTAGCATTCCTTTTAGGTATGATTATCCTCATTTAAATAAAAAAATATTAAATGTAAATTACAATTTGAGAAAAATTGTCGAGAAGTTTGAACATGCTCATTTTTTAACTCTTAAAGGCATGAATAGAAGATTTTATACGCAACATGGTTTACACTTTAACAAGATTGGTAAAATTCGATTTTCAAATTTAATTAAAGACCTAATTTATAATTATACGGTGAATACTAATTCACAATCTAATGATCCTTTTTTAGGGAAAAAGAACATTTTTTGAGGTCATTTAAGTTGTTTAGTTGGAATATTAGGGGATTAATAAAGAAAATTGACATATTACAAATTTTATTAGATGAGGAAAATACAGACATTGTATGTCTGACCGAACACTGGTTTGAAAAATCAGATCTTGAACATGTTTTCATACCAGGATATATCACTGCAGCTGCTTATTGTAGAACAAAATTTATCAGAGGAGGAAGTCTTATTTTTTTAAAGGAAAACATAACATTTAAAAGATTGGATAGTCTAAATAATTTATCAGAGGAAATGATTTTTGAAGTTGCAGCTATCAAAATTGTTGATTATAATATAGTAGTTTTATCAATATACCGACCATACACAAAAAATATGGAAAAATTAAAAAGATTTTTTACGAAACTTACTCAGACTCTTGATGAAGCAATAAAATTAAAAAGTGTATTGTTTATTGCTGGTGATTTTAATATCAATTTAAATGAACAAAATTGGGATTCTTCTACATTATTGGGAATAATGAATAGCTATGGGCTTAATAGATCAATATATGATATCACAAGGCCAGGTAGAGTTAACGATGGTAGTTGTATTGATAATATATTTACGAGTCTTGCTCTGGAAATGATTCAAGTGAATACATTAAGAACACTGACCTCTGACCATAGTGCCTTGACATTGAAATTTAATTCCCATAGCAAAAATAAGACATTACCGACAAATATTACACCAAATATTCAATATGTAAGACATATGACTCAATATAACATGATTACTTTTAAGACAATTATGTATGAAATGAATTGGTTTCAAGTTTATTCAAGCAAGAATTTAGAGGATAAATTTAACATATTGTTTGAGAAGATGACTGAAGCAGTGAATGTGGCATTTCCTTTGCAGACTGTAAAAAAGATTACACCTAATAAAAATAAATGGTATACAAAAGAACTAAGGAAATTAAAAGAAGAATGTTTAAGGGTCTATAATGAATTTAAAATAAAGGGCACCGAGTGTATAAAGAATACATATGTTAATCTATTAAAGTCATACAAAAGACATGTAAAATTGGCCAAAATAGAATATAATAGCAAAGAAATTCAATATGATCAAAATAACAAGACAAAGGCCATATGGAATGTAATAAAAAGGATTACTGGGTCAAATGTACATAAAATAGATTATGTATCTCTTAATTCTCTAGATGCGGAAGGTTTCAACCAAACATTTATAAGCAGTGCTGAAAACATAATTAAAAACATTCAACAAAACTCAATGTATCATTTTAAAAATTACTTGGAAGCTTGCAAAAAGAAAAGGCAGATAAAATTTAATTTACAACATGTAACTGTTGAAGAAGTTTATAGTATTATAGAAAATCTCAAATCTAGTAACTGTCAAGATGTTTTTGGATTAAGTCCAAAAATGTTAAAACTTGTATCCAAAGAAATATGTGAAATAATAACAACTCTATTCAATAAATGTCTTGACGAAGAAAAATTTCCAAAAATTTGTAAGCAAGTTAAAGTAATTCCAATACACAAAGGCGGCACAAGTGACTATATTAATTTTAGGCCAATATCTATAGTACCAACAATATCCAAAGTATTAGAAAAATTAATGTTTAATCAAATTTATGATTTTTTTGAAGAAAATGAACTATTTAGTGGAAGCCAATATGGTTTTAGAAGAGGATTGAATTCAAATAAGGCTATCAATAATCTCATCAAAGATTCAGTAAATAAAATTGAAAATGGCAGGCTTGTATGTTTCAGATCTTTTGATGTCTCTAAAGCTTTTGACACTGTTGACCACAAAATTTTAGTAGACAAGTTACAATTTTATGGATTTGAAAAAAAGTCATTAAACTTAATAAAATCATATCTAGAAGAAAGAACTCAATATGTAAATTTTAATAATGAAAATTCTGGAGGTCTTAGTGTTAAAGTTGGAGTTCCACAAGGGTCATGCTTAGGACCATTACTTTTCAATATCTTCATTAATGACCTACCATTTAACATTGAAAATTCTTGTTCATCTTGTTTTTTATATGCAGATGACTTAGGAATTAATGCATGTGGAAATTCTGAAAGTGAACTTATTCAAAACTTAAATAATACTACGTCAATCATAACAAATTGGTGTCAATCAAATAAATTAAGATTAAACGTGAATAAAACTCAAAATCTAGAAATAAGTTTCTCCAAAAGATTTTTCCTCTATAAAAATACGGCTTCATTAAAATTTTTGGGAGTTATGATTGATTCTCAACTTAATTGGCAATATCAAATTTATAAAGTTTTAAGCAAAATTTCAAAAGGATTGTACATCATAAGAAGACTCAGAGGAAATGTTACTGAAGAAGTACTAATTACTGCATTTTATGGCTGCTTCCAATGCCATATCATGTATGGATTAACAGCCTGGGGTAATGCTCCCTTAGCAGATAAGGTTTTTAAAAAGCAAAAACAGGCAATAAGAATTATTTGTGGAGCTAAAAAAAGAACACACTGCAAGCCACTTTTTCAAAAACTAAAAATTTTAACGTTACCATCTATTTACATTTTACAAATTATTTTAAATGTCAAACAACAAATGAAAAATCTGCCTCAAAATTTTAGTACACATTCACATGAAACAAGAAACAATTTTAAATTGAAGACATATCACTGCAAATATAATAAATCTCAAAGAAATATTGAATATATGGAAATTAAATTATTTAATACATTGCCCACTGCTTGGTTGGAAATAACAGAAAAATCATTAAAGAAAAAATTGACTGAACAATTAATTAAGAAATCACCATATAAAATTGAAGAATGCTTATCGAAGAACTTTTGGATTTCTTAGAGTAATATTTAAAATTTTTGTTGACTATGTAAACTATTGCTATGTATATATTTTATACCAATGCAATAAAATATTATTATTATTATTATTATTATTAATGACAGCCTTGGTTTTGGAGAGGAAATCGTACCCTAAAATTACATTGACAGGCAAGCACTTGGAAATCTGGAATTGAAAAGTCCACGAAAGGTGGGCTATTTTAAAGTGAATTGATGCTTGATATTGAAAGGGGAGCAGCTCACCCGAAGCAGCGAGAGCCGCTTCAGCTGAGTCTTGGACCGACTTTATTGCCGTTGTCTGTTCCTTTAGCATTTGGGAAGGTTTGCAATGACATTATGCAAAAGGACGACCCTGTATCTACCAAAGCATCTACTTGGACCCTACCAAAGTTTAACTGCACCTGACATGATTGCAACTCGGAGACAGATGGTGCCGTTTTGGGACTCGCATTGGCTTGCTTTTTGCTACTGGTGTCGATTTTATTGCTAATGATTTGCTTAGGCTTGGTGGCCGAATAACATTGCGGAGGGCGGGTGCCACCTACGACCGGCCTCCTTCCCAGTTTGTTGGGCCCTTGTGTGTTCCCTTGTGGTTGGTCTGGTTGGAAGGCGGATTCCCTTGGAGTTGGTTGTTTGGTCGGTTGAAAGAGCCGTGAGTAGTGGGACCAAAAGGATACTGAGGGATATCGGGCCTATGCTGATTTTGTTGAAATCTCGGGTTGCGGAAACGATTGTGGTTGGTAGACTGCCATGATGGAGAGGTATTTGGGTTGGAATGGTAGGAATAGCCGTTGGCACCAGGGTAGCTGTTGAAATTATTTCTGGGACGGTATGGAGCTATGTTTTTTGTTGAGTGGTTAGAAACCTGATGGGAGAATTGGCCTTGCTCTAAATTTCGAACAACTTGAATCCTAGGAGCTAATGACAAAAGTTCTTGAATTGTGGTTGGAGCAGGTACCCCGGCAAGACGAGCTCTAGTCTCTGGGTTAAGCCCATTGACAGCAACGTCCAAGAGTTCTGCATCTGTAGAATGGGGCAACAAAAGGTGGGCGTAATCGCGGATGCTATCCACAAACTCTGTAACTGTCTCTGAAGTGGCTTGGGCTCTATAGATGTAGGTAGATACCATAGAATGACGGAGCTGGGGGGGTATGAAGAAGTTGAGCAACTGCGCAGTTAGACTTGGGATACTATCTCGGTTCGTGATGGCTTGAGACCAAAAACTCCTAAGCTGGCCTGTAGTTCGGGGAAGAGCGTTGACGATTAGTGAATGTTCGTCGGTTAGCTTGAGTTGCTCTATTTTGGTGAATTGAACTAAGAAACGGAGCAGTTGCTGGGTATCAGAGCCTGAGACTATGGGCAGGGCTGTGAGAAGGTCATTTAAAACCTTTCTTGAATCCTTGGACTGCGCAACCGAGCGGTTGGCGGCAAAGACAGATGACACTTGGTGGCCAACAGCTATTGCAGTTGCGTGTACAATGTCCTGCCAGGGTGGGTTACTGGTGGGGTGGGGAAAGTGACCTGCTCCAATAGAATTTGAAAGGCTTGTAATGTGACTGGCGGCAGTTGTGTAGTGGGTGGTGGGCAAATTGGTGCTGGAGAATGGTGGGTGGGTGGATGGGGGTTGGTTTTCTGAACCCATGGGGCTGACTGATGTCACTGGGGTGGTAACAATTGGTGTGAACGGTCTGTGAGCCGAAGCGTCCCCTGAAACATTCTCGACTGGGTCGGGGCCATCTGGCCTTGAAAAATCTATATCTGGACGGTGATTGGTGGGAATGGGGACTGACCCGCCATTCAACACAAGAGAATTTAAAAATTCACTCAAAATTGCCCGATTGAATGCTAAGGTATTTTGAGGAACGAGTCCCAAAATTTGGCACTGAGTTGCAGCGTCAGAGGCATTGAGGTTATAAACCCAAGAAGTCCCCTTGGGGAGGTTTTCAGGCGAATAAATTTTTGACGGCATAATCAGGCCTGGTGCCGGTAGCTGACACCAACAAAATCAAATAAACTATGAAAATGATAACAACTATCTATAAACTATCAAATAATAACCACTTATAAACTATGAAATAATAACACTTAACCTAACTATGAATAAATAAATCTTTGATAAATAAATAAAAACAAGTAACAATTTTCTCTATATATTCTATCACCAAATACGCGAGGCACGAGACACAATCAAGGAAAAATTCTATATGAGAATGCAAAGGGCTGGCTTAGGTGGGAAAGGGTCAAGGGCTCTTCACACCCATTTAATTTATTTATTTCCGAAAAGGTGTAAATATCCTAACAACTAATGGTAACCGGTATGCCCTTGAATCTACTTCAAAGGTAAAATTGGGATTTCCTTTGCCAATAATGATAAAAGAGCCCGGTAACCCCTTGAGTTGAGATGAATCTGATCCCTCCTGTCTGACCTTTTGTAATAACTGTGAAATAATCTTGTGTCAGAGAAATAATTTGTTAACTTTACCACCCTTGTATTGTCTGACCTCAAGGTCATTAAAAAATTGTTGTGGGCTTCAAGCCTTTGGAGTGCGACTAAATTCCCTTGTATGCGAGGATAAGGGGGCAATGTGGTCAAAATTATTACTATTCCAGTGTAGGCCCTTCTCAGTGCCCTTAGCAAGGAAAGAAATTGATTTTTGATTGTTTGTGGGTCTGCCTCTGCCAAAAAATCATTGGTGCCAATGAAAACTAACACAGGCAAATGGGCCACTAAAGGTAAGGAGGCTTGCTTTATTCTTGCCTTTAGGTCAGATATTCTGGCACCAGAGATGCCCAAACTATAAACACATTTCAACGGAGGGGGCCTGGGGCTGTGGTCTTGTGGAAATTCCACAAACCGCCTTGCATATGAATCCCCAATGACTTGTATACTACTGGGAGAAATACCGGGTGGAGAAGCCATTCTGGTTTAACTAATCTGCTTTATTTACTTTATTTCACAAAAAAGAAAGAAAGATTAAATAAAAGTGGGGAGCTGACTAGAGCTGGTGGGCTGGCTAGCTGGTTTTGCTCAACCAATTTATTTCCCCCTTAGGTGCTCTTTAGTAAACAGTGGTGCCTGGTGATTGAAAAAGTGGAAGAAAAAAAAAGAATTTAATGAACTTGTGTTGTCACTCACCTAAGGCCAAGACTATCCAATGTGAGAGAAATTCACTGACAACCTTAGGCCCTAACAAAAACTCTTACCCCACTAAAGGACTTAAGTAGGCCTAACTGATTTATCTTTTCTTACTCCCTGGCATTGAAGGTAACATGCTATATCTCCTAGTGCCTGTTATGCCTGCTCTGGGGTAAAGACTTAACTAAATCTAAATATCATGAGACAAGAAAAAAACATACATTATGTGAGGTTAAATCATTGGTTAAAGCAGCACAGGTGAATAAAGAGGACGGTTACTTACATACTTTATCTGGTAGCAAAAAACAATTTTTAATAAACACTGCACAACATTTTAATAGCACTGTAACACTTCACTTTCACTAAAAAAAGCAAGACAATTTAATTTAATTTATTTATTTTTTTTCTTTTTAGAAAAATGTAAACGCCAAATTGAATAAAAACTGAGGTCTGGCCAGCTGCCTTCTGTAATGAATTACAGCCATCAGCCAATTGCACTTACCTTGGGCCAGCCTCAAATAAATTTATAAATTTAATTTACTAATTTCTTTTCTGAGTTTAAATTCTTTAAAAGCTGCAGTGATTCAATAAACTTGCTTGTTCTTCGCATGCCGGTTGCCGGAAGGTCCATCCCAACCTCTCTGATAGGCTAGTT
>CM061532.1:147439290-147483505 GCA_030545055.2 Neoaliturus tenellus | reverse complement strand
TAATGTAATATTGATATATCAAGATAGTTTCTTGTTACATGCGATAGCTACATTTTCCCCAAGAATACCACACATAATTACTATACATATGCGGTAATAGTCATAAAAATAATTATATACACTTCAGTTTTGTATACCACATGTTTCCTTGAGTAAACGTCCTAATTTCAAATACTTTTTGAATGTGCATTGAATCTGGTGTTATAATACGTTTGAACTGTTGTCAATTTGAAACATTATATCACGTACTGGTCTTCAATGGTACTGGCTGAGTAGCTGAGAGATTATAGTGCTCGCCTTTGAATCCAAAAGTTGCCGGTTTACTCCTGAGAAAAGGGTAGCTTTTTAAAGGTTAGATTCCGGACCCAGTAACGATTTGTCATTGGGCTATTAAAACGATGCTGTCTATTAAATGGTCCATGATAAATAGTAACAGACCGGATTCGGACCGTTCCCCATCAAAAACATTATAAAATGCCTCTGGAGTAAAAACACACACTCATGATAAAATTGTTTTACTAATGTAAAATATTTCTGTTTTGGATTAGGAAAAAACAAGATTATGTAAGAAGAGTTATAAACTGTGTATAAGGTGTACTTTCTTTTCTTATAAGTAAATTACACCACTCAACTACATATGTAGTAATTTAGTGGAACATTTAATGACTCATATTATTCCAGGATTAGTTAAGCATTCTGTAAAGAAAGATTGATCTTTAACTATTTTCATATTGAATAATAGTATAGTCTTTATCATGGTGATTATTATGATAATAAGAATCCTCTCTGAAATCAGTTAGGGTTCTTGGATTACTTCAATATTTACGTGTTCAGTTTGTTTGCCATTATAAATCATAATGGCCTTGTTAAGAATGTATTATAATATTTTTTGATAAACACAAACAATTGTAAAAAGCTAAGCGCTAACATTAATATTATATTAATAAGCGTAGTTAAGGCCGCAGTAAAATGAGATTAAAGTGAGATCAGCCCGCATGGGACGGCAGCTGATAAATGTTTGCTACGCCGGTCAATATGTTGGTGTCCATGGTCGGTGCGGTCTATATATATACCGTACTGACTCGATCATCCACGTGATTGATATCAAACTATGATGTTGATCAGTGAGGGGATGACGCAATAAACTACTTATATTTATTGGAACTATTTAGAATTATTTTCTTCATAAGTGATCTGATTATAGCAAACAAGTTAATGCAAGCAACTAAACCCTTCCAAATAACATACACATTGCTTTTAGTATTATAAATTCGTAGTGTTATAATACAATTTTTCACAGTAGATATTAAGCTTAGTACAGCCCTTTTGGAATACTAATGGCCTCATTCAAAACCTGAGTCTTACGTTGAATTTGATGTTTCACAAGACATTTGAAACAATAAATCAATGCGAGATACGTTACCGATCAAACATAAGTTACCTTTAATATTTCACAATTAAGTCTTATTTCTTTTATTGAGTTACTCTCAGGACTCTCCCTGTAAAATACTGACAATTTATCATATAAATAGGAATAGCTATAAACAAAAACATACAAATTAAATAGAAAACAAGAATTTAAAGTTGGAGTTACAGTGTTGATAGGGTTGTCGTCATTTTAATACGAGATCAGTGCTGTTGTCGCCCATCGACGACAGCTCACGATGGACCAAACTACTGGTAATATCACTGGAGATGAAGATCCAGGAGCGATATTGAAGATAAACATGGCCCTGTTTAGCCAATTCGGGCTTGACTTCTCGGATTTGTGTATTTATGGATCGATGGGGACGGTTTAATGTGTTGTATATTTTAATAGTGTAAGCTTATCATACTAATAAACATTTCAAAGACTTTTTTCGACAACCACGTGTTTATTGTAAAACTTAGAACCAAGCACGAATATAAAATGTTACTCATTAAAGATTTTTTTCAATGCAACAAAAATGAAAATTATTTATGAGGCTATTCTGTAAGAAACACTTAAAGTTTTTGGGTTTTAATGATAAATAAAATCCTATAGTGAATAATTGAAAATAAACAGCATATTTAGGCCTAATATAGTAATTTCTTTTATTATTAATGTTAAAAATTATTTAAGTAACAAGAATAAGCAAGTCTTACATAATTATCTGTACAAATTCGACAACAATTTCAAGAAGCAAAACATCACTTTTTCTTACAGCATCTAAAATTAAATGTAATGTAATCTCTTCTTTTGAAACCTTGGGTAAATATGGTTTGATAATCAAGGAATTAAAAATGCATATTCAATTCCCAAGAACCGTTGAAAAACTGCAGTTTATAAATTTCCATTAATTTATTAAATTAATATTTTGTAACGAGTGCTAAAAGTAGCACTTAAAAGAACAGTAAAATATGAATATATCTTCTAGAATATCTAAGTATGTAACGTTTGAAATAAACATGAAAGTCTTTCTTACAGTTACCATGAAAAATAAAAATAGAGATTAAAAAAGGTCTGGAAACGTTATAATATATTAAAAGTATTTAAGTAAAAAAGCTTAAAATTTGCAAATTTATTTCTCTTCTTAAGGAAATCCGCCTCCTAAAAAAGTCAATTTTGTGAATTTTTTGTGATTTTTTGTTTTTGGTTCCAATAAATTGTACATATTCTCAGTAGTGTGTCTGCCAAATTCCGAGCATAATTTCTAACATTTTTTGATGTTTTTATAGAACCGCGCGCTTCGCGAAAAGTTGGTATTTTGCGAAGCTAATCAGATCTTGGCTCTTATAAATTTCATTTTCCATATTTGTTTATCACAAATTTATTAATAAAATAAGTGTATTTTTAAAAAAAGTATATTTTATAAAAAATATTTTATTTCATAATATATTTTAAAATAATAAAATATTTTTTCATAAAAAATATTTTATATTTTTAATATATTTAATATATTTAATAAAATATAATATATTTAATTTAAAAAAATTATATATAAATTTTATATATTTTATTTTATATAAAATTATTACATTTTATTTTATATAAAATTAATTATATACAGGGTGTTCGGAAAAAACGTTTCAGGAATTTAGGAGGTTATTGTCCACATCAAAATAAGCAAAAAAGTTCCTATAAACATATATCCTAAAATGCTTCGTTAACCCGCTAGCCGCCATTTTGTTTTTTACACTAAATAATTTTTATTTCCGTAATGGATAATTGTATTAAGTTAATATTTGGCATGAACCTTCATCATAGCAATACCCATTTTCAAGAAAAAAGTTATTTTTTTCTAATGTGTATTTTCAAAATGGCGGCCATTTTAAAATTTTAAACTAAAATATCTTAAAACCGGTAAATTTTATAAAAATTTTACTAGACACAAAAAAGTTGACAAATTTAATTATCTAACCAGTGGTACCAAGTTTGTAAAGATCTGACAACAAATAAAGGTGTTATTGAGATTTTTCAATTAAAATTACCTTAATATGCATTAATTACAATGCAAAATCAATGTTTTTATGCATAAAAATCTCAATAACTCCTTTATTTGTTGTCAGATCCTTACAAACTTGGTACCATTGGTTAGATAATTAAATTTGTCAACTTTTTTGTATCCAGTAAAATTTTTATAAAATTTACTGGTTTTGAGATATTTTAGTTTAAAATTTTAAAATGGCCCCCATTTTGAAAATACACATTAGAAAAAAATAACTTTTTTCTTGAAAATGGGTATTGCTATGATGAAGGTTCATGCCAAATATTAACTTAATACAATTATCCATTACGGAAATAAAAATTATTTAGTGTAAAAAACAAAATGGCGGCTAGCGGGTTAACGAAGCATTTTAGGACATATGTTTATAGGAACTTTTTTGCTTATTTTGATGTGGGCAATAAGCTCCTGAATTCCTGAAACGTTTTTTCCGAACACCCTGTATAAATTTTTAATATATTTAAAAAATATTTAATTAAATAATAATTTTTAATAAAATATTTTTTAATATTTTATTTTATAAAAGTATATTTTATAAAAAAGTAAGTGTATTTTATAAAAAGCGTATAAATAGGTAAAATAAGTGTATTTTGTGAATATAAACTTTAAACGGAAATTTCCGCAAACTAATTTTTCCATGTTTTACTACATACAAGTTTGAATAACTTTTGAACCAGACTAGATAGAGTCTTGAAAATTTTACCACTTCATCTTGATAATATTTATAAGCTTTTCAAGCATGGAAACCCCACTACAAGCAAAAATAATTTTTTTATTAATTTTAGAATTTTTTTAAAAATTTAAAAACAATTTTTTTTTCTAACTGTTGGGTAATTTTTGTATATGAGCTAGAATAGTTTTCATGCGTCAAAAGTTGCTTTATTTCATGCAGAATAAAACAAAAAAATTATTTGTATTAGTTGAAAAATAAAAAAGTTATTCAAAATCGAATATATCTGAAAATCAAGCGAAAAAAAACAGAAAAAATGGTTTTTTGGCAAAAATTTTTTTTTTCTTTAAATTATCTAGTTTATAGTGTAGAAAGGTAAAAAAATATATGATTGTAATATTATCAAAAAAAATAAAAAAAAGGCTGTAGGAGGCGGATCCCCTTAAAATGTATTTTCCATAACTATGATTGATATTAAATCTTCAGTTTAGGTCGGTCCACAAGGATTCAGAAGATAATCTTAAATTATTTCAACTTATGTCAAGAGGTACTTAAAATTTTAGGTCTCAATGAAAAGAGAACAATGACACAACCTAATCTGAAAAGGACGACAAAAAATGACAGGTGATCTTTGCATTGAAACCGTATTGCCGAAAAAATCAATAACCCTCGTTACCTGTGATAACGGGTTTGCAGCACATTGCTCAGAATACAATGTTCTTTAAAATTATGTGTCATATAACGTAAGCAAATGCAGTTTCCCTGACGACTTCCATTAGGGACATCAACCGAAATAATTATGGAGAAAAACTTCATTTGTGGTTATGTCGTTAACTGACAAGCACTATTGAGTTCAACATTTTCATTATTTATTTGTATACTTTAGTAAACAAATTCTGTCAAGTTTTTTTCTTAATATTTTTTTATAAACGACATAAAACAATTGTACATTGTCGTCGTAATTGAAAGTAAGGGCTGTGAATGTAAAGTACAAGGACAAACTATTTTGAGTGTCATTGAATAAAACCGCATTGTTTTGTAGCTATAGGAAATCAAACGGTTTAAAATAATTCATAGGACTCTAAATAAAGTAATTTATAACAGCATTGTTTCTTATAAAATAACTATAAAAACAACTATAAGATTTGATCGACCAAAAAATTTATTTTAAATATTATTCATATAATATTTATAGTATTATTAATATTCTTATCATTCTGCACGACATAGGCCTGTTATTTGTTCTCTTAATGGTACAAAAACCATTTCTATTGTCACTAAAAGAGACAATCATGCAAACTTCAATAATTTTTCTTTTGCTTTTTTTATTTATTTTTGCCATCTCAATGTTTTCATCATTATGCTTCCTTGAACACCTTTCTAAAACAAAACTTTTCTCAATTCCATCATAAATCCAACCCCGGTATTTATTCCCTATGCTCCACAAACAATTGAAACATTCCACTTCTATCTTTCAACACCCCTTGTTGTCAAACGAAATCAATTTTCTCCCTCTTAAGCTGAAGTTAGAACCGGACGAATCAAAATTTATAATAACGGTGAAGAATTGTTGATAGAGAAAACATATAACAGCGTCTAAGACATCCTAACCGGTGAATAAAAGGAGTGAGAAATTGTGTGTTTTTTATATTAAGCTGTTTATAAGTTTAAACTATTCTATGTATTTGGGAATTTAATCGTTCTTTATAAAATAATGTACCAAATAATACCAATGTACTAAAATAATAGCCATGTACAAGTTCAACATAATATTAATAATAATAAGTCAGAGATTGGAACAAGTTGCATTAAAGACATAATAAACAAAACTTAGAAGAAAAAAGTAAACATAAACATTAAACATGTGATCAAATAAAGTGACAGTTTAAGAAACAGTCTTTAAGCAAATACATACAATAGTTTTAAGCAAATACTTGTGATAGCCACATATATTCCCCCCTTAGTGTTAGCGAGAAGCCAGACGAACCGGGGGATTGACTGCACGTCCGTATCTTTTGAACACCAAAGTTTTTTGAGGTGGTACATCCATTCTTCTAGGAGACTTTGATCGGTCACGTTTGTGTTCTAGTCTTTCAGTAGTCGAGTCGTTGAGAAGAAAAGCTGGTTTAAGTCGGTCAATGGAGATATTTTTCGTGCCTGTCGGAGTCTCAACAGCAAACCACTTGTCTGACCGTGAAACCACTAGGTATGGACCGTTATAGACTGGTTGTAATGGTTTTCTTACAGCGTCATTTCGCACAAAAACGTGATTTGATGTCCGGAGATCTGGATGAATAAATATGTTCTTAGATGAATGGTATTTGGCTTCTATTGGTTTGAGTTCTTTCATTTTTCTTTTTAAATCATGAACAAGGTGTGGAACATCATAGGTGTCCTGCGTGACTTGAAAAAGATCGCAAGGTAACCTAATGGACTGACCAAATGTCATCTCCGCAGACGTAACATTGTAATCCGGAATAATATACGACCTCAATCCAAGAAGCATTGAAATGAAACATTGCCTTTTCTAATACGAATTGTTATTTGTTCATTCTGGTAATAATCGACCTATGACATATAGTTTTATTTTTAAGAGTAAAACTGGATAAATACCAAACTTTTATGGCTGATTTGTAATATTCCTTATTTGTTTAACTTCTTTGTCAAAAGCAATAAAAGTTTGTTAGAAAAAAATAAAGCTGCAATTTTTATTTGATTGAATTAAATCAACATTAAACAATGCAGTTTTAATGTTGAAAGATGACAAATCTTGCAATTTGAGTGTAAATTAACTATGCAACTGATTATCAATTTTGACAGAATATAAGATAAAATCTGAAGGATTCACATGTACTAAGGACTGATCAAAAGTCGATGAAAAGTTTAGTTGATCTGGACTGGCTTGAATAAAATTGTTAAAACCGTTTTTATAACTGAAATTAATACTCCGCTTTTCTAGATTTTATTATTACACAGCTGTCTAATGTTCAACAATAAATTATCCTTCTCCCATAAGATTATTATAATAAAGCCTGGAGGCGTAGCTCTAATAGCCGATGTGAATATAATGGGTTTCTGCTCATATAAGGACACTAATATTTACGTTATATGCGGATTTCTTGTATGATGCACACAAGAAGAAAGGATGAAATGTTTTACTTTTGTTTACTATATAACTGGAAGCCAAGTGTTTGCTTGTTAAACTTATACACTTATCTTTCAGTAATAATTCATTCACAGATTCAAATATGATTATCCTAAGATCACGAGTCCAAATAAGATTATTTCTCTTCAAGACGACCTCGTTGACGAGACGCTCCATTCACTTGTCCTTCAGAATGGTTTGATATACGCCCAATGGTGCTGTATTCTAGTATTAATTTTCTGAAACAAGTGTTAAAACTTGTAACACATGGGTTATTCTTTTACTTTATCATTCATCTAAATAATAATAAATAAAAATCAATACACGGTATAGTAAGGTAACAAGCTCTGGCGGAACACAACGATGTGCAGTTTGCTGGACACTCGGGGCACGAAGGCAATGAAAAGACAGATGCCTTAGCAAGGAAGGGTTCAGATGAACATCTTACAGTACCAGAGCCTTTCTGTGGTGTTTTACTTTGCATAAGACAATTTAAAATCCTAACCTGGGAGAAAGGCCAGAAACTGCAAGCCTGAAAAAATTCCCAGGTGGGAGACAATTAAAAACACTGATTCACCCCTTTAGAAAGGGATGAAAGGAACTACTAGGCCTTAATAAGGAAGTAATTAGCTTACTGTGGGATGCTGACTGGCCAAGGACACTAAAAATCTTTTTTAAAGCAATCGCACTTCTTGGTCAACCCGATTTATGCTGGTTCAGGGCAACGGAAGTAGAATCCACCGGACACTTATGTCTATACTGTCTAAACGTCACCCATAGAAAGTTAAAATTCCTAGGAAAGGAAATATTAAGACATATGGAGGATGAACATTAGCCGGCTGTTAGGAGTCACAGAGCCTTTACCTGGTAGGTTGTATGATTCAACAGTTGTGCTCCAATCCGAGCTAGTTAAGACCGAGCTAGCTAAGGGTACCCCCTCCCCAAAAAGAAAGGTAAAAAACTGAAAACTATTTTACTTTGGTATCATTTGGCGATTCAATTATGACTATTCAACGCAAAACCACAAACTGAATCATGTTTTATGCACTTTGACATTTGAGTCAGATGTTTAAAGATTTTCTCCGTTTAGATTTTTTACTCCATAAGACCAATGTTAATTTTTTTTAAAAGACAAACTCATAAGGAAGTAAGGTTTTTTCCAGCAAAGAGACCAGTATATATATTATTTTTATCTCAGATCTATATAAATACACACACCTGTTATTTGTTCTCTTAATGGTACAAAAATCGTTTCTATTGTGAATATACTTTACTTGCATTAAGGATTTAAAGTTTCAACTATTTATACCAGTCTATTCCATGGGAGAAAAAAATAACAAAATCTTGTGAAGCCATTTTACCGTGAATATGGTGGAACAAATAGAATGCATTAGCATTACACTCAGACATACAAACCAACATAAATTTGTATTTAGTCCCGATTTTTTATTTAAATTGTTGTAACTAAAACAAAATGTTAATATTCCATCTGATGTACAAAATAGTAACTTTATTAATAAAGATTGTTTTATGTGAAAATCGTCAATCAGAACATTATTATTGAAGTTAGCAATTACCGTTTACTTAACATCCATACACATTTTGTAATATTATTATTACATAATATTATAAAACAATGTTTTTAAAAATATTATAACATAATATTTGTTACAATATTATAACACAATATTATTAGGTCAAAATACATATATTAAAAATACAGGGGTAATATTTTAGCTAACTCAAATGTGTATTTAATTTTTAAGCACAAAACATAACTGTAAGTTTGCATGTAATTTTCACAAGGTCCATGTCATCCATAACATTTTATAAATCGGTTGTTGAATACATTAGGCTTTTGTTAAATAATCTAATAGCAGTTGCCGATAGGTATTTTGGCGTGTTACGTCCAGCCCTTGTCTCCACGCAATAATATTAGCGAGTTAGTGCAGATCAGTGTGAGGATGTCAGGTGTTGGTGGACGCTTCAACACACATATATGTGGATCTACAGCGACTGGGTACACAGCAACATGTTGACACTGTGCAGCACCCGAGGGCACGCGACAAGCCGTCCGTGGCGTCGTCTCTAGCCCTCAACTCGTCCACATCCAGTACACTCTTCAAATTGTGGTTGTAATATTTGCTAAACCTTATTGGAAATTTGGGAAAAGTTGTTATTTCCAGGACACAAGATTAAGAGAGCGTTGAAATGTCGTCCGACTGAATAAATTTGGCATAAGAGCAATGTTAAACGTGTTCCCACCGCTTATCATTTATTATTATTATTATTATTATTATTATTATTATTATTATTATTATTTGAATTTTAATGTCAACTAAATTTGCTGTTGCTTTCATGGGACTGATAAATTGTAAGGATCTGTTTATTTTTAAATTGAATGTAAAAATGTTTATAAGTATAAAAGTTTTGATTTGTATAGTCAATTTTGTAAAAAAACTACACTAAAAATAAAACAAAAATAATAAAATATCCTCCTCGCAAGCCATATCCGTCCTTATAGACCCTTAGAGCTTTCAATCAACTTTTTTTATTATAAATAAAGGATTTATTGCGTTTTCTTTTTAAAATTGCTATTTTAGAGAAAAAACGAAATCCGGATTGACTTCAAAGTCATCCTAAACACAGTTATTTCTGTATGAGCTGTTACTGATTTTCAAATAGGTAAAATTTTACGTTACTGCCATGTTTTTATAATAATCATGTTTTATCATAAGTTGTTGAATAGATTTTTTAAATCGTTTGTTTTTAATTTGAATTTTTGTTTAGTAATATATTTTTTATTTCAACTATTTATATTATTTTATATCGTTAAACTATAACTTATTAATTATATTCTACTTCATTATGGGTTTCCAATCAAAACTTTTGAAATAATCAAATTAAAATAATATTCTTATTTTATTTTTATTTTAATAATGTACTGTTAACTATTTTAGCTAGTAACAATAGATATACTTACTTTGAATATACTCTCATTAAGGTTGACAAATATTTGTTTGAATTATAACTGAAAATCCCGTTACCACAATGGAATATATTGTCACGATAGAAGGTAGGAGTTAGGTTTCAACGGGATGGGTGTCACATTCACGGCTGCTGAAGCCGGTGTCAAATACAAGCAGTCACTTGAAGCACTTGAGAGATTGTCACACAATGTTCAGCGTAAAGCTATCACTTTTATATGATAACAGTTGCCTTAGCACCTGAAACAAAACGTTATATCTAAATTAAAATACAGTCGTTAACGCAAATTAAATTTAGAGATAGTTTTTATTATTAAATATATGGTTTTAACATATAAATAGCGAAACATGCTTACTTCAGTTAAAACGACTTCACTAACTCGGTGATTTAAATATTGAATTGCCATAGGAAACAAGTTTAATCATATCATGCCCAATGATTTAGTATAATTTATAATATAACTAAGAATAAATTAATTTTTCTTTTGATAAAAAGATGGGCCAGTAAAATACATCATATTAGTGTGTTTTATTGTTCTATTGGCTACCCAGCATATTAATTTACTCTACAATTGTGTGAAACAACGATTAATGAATGGGAACGTCTTCTTAATATATTTTACAAGTTAATGAATAGACACGTACTCTACATTTTGAAATATAAACAAAATATTACTTGCCCAGTGATTAATGAATATAACTATGACAACTTTGTTATAATTTACATAAACATGTTTAATGATACCTATACTTAATCTCTGTTAATAATCAGCTTATGTTATTTTTTATTACAATTTAAAACCAGAAATAAACTAAATCGGGACTCACTCTCACAGCCTACCCTAAAGGGAAGCCAATCACTGAAGACAAACTTGAAGTAAGTTTGATTGAATTGTCAAACACAATTTTGATTGTTTGACTTCTCTAACTTTTAAGAGTGAGGAGACTTTTAACTGTTACTAAATTTTTGCTGAATAGTTTACCTTATACAATTCCAAAATATATAATTAAGACGGCAAACTGCAATTATTTTAGTCTGTTAGTAATATTAAAATAGTCAACATTAAAAAATATTTTATCTAATGAATTTGAACTAAATAGTCACAAGGTATACTAAAATGGGCTTGATCTTGGAAAAACTTTGTTTTGCAGATTAACTATTATAAAAAAAAATAAATAAATAATAGGTTATGAATATCTGTTTAAAAGTGGCCATTCCCTACGTTAACATTACACTAAACATACATTGCACACAACAGATTCATGTTGGAAACGATATTTATATAGTTTATATATCACATGGCCAGTCATTTACATCGGTGCTACACGACAGAGGAGCAGGGATGTTTTAGGTGCTCAGTGGATTTATTCCTGCAGGCAAGGGAGGGGCAGAAACGTGTGAATTATGACCAGGAGCTGACCAATAAACGATAACAAATTGAACGTCAGCGACATTCATTTATCACAACCAACTTCAAAAGGGCTACGAACCCTATAAATCCACTACCTGCTAGCTGTGAACCAGGTATACTTGCACTCGAGATATATAATTAAAATATACATAAGTTTGATGAACACATAGGAAAAGCTGTTGATTTAAATAATATTAGTATGGAATCTTTTCAATTTATAAACTTGTAAAAAGACATTGGTCAATTACTGTGTTGACTGAAAAATAATCTATTGAGCTGCACACGTAATAATAAATTACTACACAGCAATATACCGCTACATGCTTTGGATGGTGTTATTATTATTTTTAGTTTTAATTCATAAAGTTTTTAAATGGCTGTATTAAAAAAATATATATTTCCTCTATTACATACTTATATGATAATAAAATGATCTTCTAATTATTATAAAAAAATTATTTCATTGGATCAATGCATTATGTGCATAAGACGATTAAAACCGTGGGCAAGTGGCATAAAATATTTTGACATTACTAATTTTCAGATAGAATTACCAACACGGTAATTAACTTCTGAAACCATTTAGTGATTTAGGCTATTTATTCTCATTCACTACTTGAATTTTACTATAAAGAAAATACAATTTGTAGGAACTGCAGAAGAAGAATTGCTTGAATGTATCATAACAGAGGGTAAATAATGCATGCGCCCACATTTCCACATAGAGAGATATGTTCCTTCCCCATGGCCACAAGAGCAAAAATACTTCTTTTTCATTTTAAGAAAAATGAATGATAATTTTACATTTATTGATGTTGTTTGTATCTATTAGTCATATCAATGGTTAAAAATATTATTTATTTCCAATTCGGTTAAATTGAAAAAATATGCATTATTTTTTAATAATTGTCAAAATATTTGGTTTAAGCAAAAAATTGTAGTTTGACTTAAAGCGTTTGTTAAACCTTTACGGTTAAGCTGTATATACTTTTGTTTCAATAATCCTTTATAAATCTACAAGCACGAGGATATGTTTATGCTCATATTAAATTTTTTTTTAAATATCTTGACTAAATGTCTCTTTCCATAGAATAATTGGGATGGAAAATGTTCAACTTTGGCATTAATTTTTTTTTTCTATAGCACGTTCACATGAGGTGTAATTATTACGTTTAAATTGCTTAATGTTGCTTGTTCGAAAAAAAAAATTATTTCGAGGAAGGGATGAAATCCAATCAAGAACCAATTAGTTACGTTAACCAAATAGTATTAATATCGTTTTCGTGTAAAAATTGAAATAGTTAAAACGGCGTTGGTTGAATTTCTAAATGTTTTATTTTAGTTTCCTATTTTATTTTATTTATTTCTTTTTTTTTTTATTTTTTTATTGAATTCTAAATGCTATGTTATGTGTAAGTTTTTCTTTTTACCTTGTGATAAGGAGGAATATAATGTTCCAATTACGAATAAATCTTATTTTCCATAGCCATAATTATATTATTTACATTTAGAGGTGTATTGCTACCTTTTAATGTATTTGAAGGTTGCTTTTATCATTAAGATCAGTGTTTTCATTGTTTGGTCAAGTGCATTGGGTGAAAGGTCTTTAACTAATCAGTGATTTTTTTTAACTTATTAAGAAAAAAAGTTTTAGCAAATTATTTATTTTTATCATAATCAACTCGTAACAGTAATTATGTGTTTTAAAGCATACAATGACAAATTAATCCTTAAAACAAACTACTTTATCAACATTTTGATTTTCTAGCGGATGTTGCTGAAATTACCTGGATACGTTTCGTATTGTTTACAACCATGCTGAGGGCGAGAAACAGTATCTAGTATTCAGTGTAAAACACTGTAGATAAATAAACGCTGCTGCACTTTAACACATGTGAGACCCTAGACTCAGGTAGATGAATGTGAGGAGGGAGATTTGGCCACGGAAAGGAGGCCTTTTTAATAATATGTGCTATTCATTGGATGTGTTCATAACTTGCGCCCCCAGCGGTTCAGTGGCTGGCGACAGAGGTGGTTAGTATCGGGGGTCTTAGGGGCCAAAAATTCAACGTTCAGTGTTTCACCTGCTCCCATATTTCGCCCTTATTTTAAGTCCGATATGTGTGGGAGCAATTTTAAATGAAGGATAAAGACTTGCACTATATGAACTACTATATAATATTTTTATTATTTAAATTCATATAGAGCTATAATGGATTAAAGTTGACCCCACTTTGATCAACTTTGCTTCTTTATAGCTATATATAGATTTTAAATATAAAATTATAAAAAATAGTTCAAATAGCCCAAGTCTATTATATAAACGAATCAATCTTGATCAAAGTCGGATAAACTTAGATCCATTATAGCTCCATATGAATAAAAAAAATTAAAAATCAAAAAAAATAGATCAAATAGTCCAAGTCTCTATCTTCTTTAACATATCCTCATCTTTTATCTTACTTAAAATAAAGGCACCAAATTGAAGCAGATAAAACACTGCATGAAGTTTTAAGAGGCACCTTAGCCCCCAGGCAGATCATAGACAGATTATTGATCCATATTCATGGGTAAATACTTAAAGTATTTTATTTTAGTAGAATTTGACATTTAAAAACTTGGTACATTTCACACTTATCTTTTACATAAAAATACATTTTTATGTTTATGAAAAACATAAAAAGGTATTTATAAATATACCTTTATGTGTATATTTAATACTAGAAAAATACGAGTAAATTGTAAGGATAAAAATACTAGAATATTTTTTTCATCACGATTACAGAAAAAATATTTTACATTGGTTTTTTAACTCTCGTTGTATAAATTTTACTGGCGTACTACATTAAATAATGGGTAAATCTTTACAGTTTCTTCGCATCTATAATGTTTACCTACTTTACACTCCCTTTTCACGTGGGTATGAGGTTAAAATTTTGTAATTATATTCCAGTTTTTCCTTTTTACCAAACGGTTAAAAAATATTAACAAACGTTTTGTGATTGCTTGTTACAATTTGTGTTTTTGAATTGAAAAATACTACGAGTTAAGAATTTTAAGTTGAAATAGCACCTTACAGTACATATTGACAAATGTAAGCTGATTTTTTTTATCGTACGTGCTCTAAATGTGTGTTGCATGCGCAAACTAAATTAGCACTGTGACGCAAACTGATTGTACGTGTTTCTTTGATGCGGCAGTCATCTTCCGCACGCACTGCTTAGTTTACAACGCTTTATACGTTGGTATAAAAATAGTGTATAATAATAGCTTTATTAGTGTTGTAGTACGAAAAAACTTTTGCTTTAAAAATGTAATTAATAGTTTATAGTTATGTATCTAACTGTAAATCTATGTTGATCTTTCTTCATCATATTGCATGAAAAATAACAGATTGATATCTCGTTTCGGTCAACTACGTCTGAGTTCTAACAATAATTGTCATATATCAAAATACGTAAAACAAAAAAATTTGACTAACGACAGATTGCAGACTACATTAAAACGGTCAGATTTTGACATTAGGCTGATTTATGTATCACCTGTTTGTTTAAAATATATAAAGATGTAACTAAACCATAAAATGGAAACAAATTGTTATATGAATTACATAAAAAAAAATTATTTGAATACAACTTTTTTTCTTGCAAAGCATGAAGTGTTTGTCATATTCTGTTGTTACATTAAAATATATATAGTTCAAATGTATTAATGTTTTATTACAGAAGTGTTCGTGTTTTCACATATTATATATATATGGCACTATACATATGAGGATATGGCACTGAAATCATAAAAATTAAAAAAAAAATTATTTTTTTATTAATGATTTTTTTAGTTCTTTATAATGTTAAAAACATCAAACAACTGTCAAAAAATAAAAATTAAATATATTTTTTTTGGGGGGGGGGGGGGGTTTAGGCATATTTTTGGAAGTGCGGAACAGTCTCTTGAAAAGCCGGTCGGACGACTTATTACAACACATAAAATATGGTATAACTCCAGTTGTAATTGCTAGATTTTAAAGATTTGAACGTTAAATTGTAGGATATAATGTCTTCTAAATATTTAGGTAGCTTGACAAGTATAGTCCTATAAATAATAAATATTCAAAATAATAAAAAAATATATATGTAAAAATTTATAATACGGTCCATAATTTTTTTTTGTAAGTGTTTATATGATCATACATGAATAATTCTACCTAAATATGTAGATAATAACAGCCCCCTCATGTACAAAAAGCTTAAACAGTGTAGCTCAAATAGTTTTTGAGTTATATCAATTTGTACAACAAAATGTTTTTTGTTATAGGCCTAGCATAGGTATGTTAGGCCTATTTTACGACATTACATCTTTGCTTTGAACAAATAAAATTGTATGACCACCTGAAAATGTTGCTAATACTTTTATTTATTTCTTATAAAATCCAACAATAAAATAAAAAAATAATAAATATTCAAAATAATTAAAATATATATATGTAAAAATTTATAATACGGTCCATAATTTTTTTGTAAGTGTTTATATGATCATACATGAATAATTCTACCTAAATATGTAGATAACAACAGCCCCCTCATGTACAAAAAGCTTAAACAGTGTAGCTCAAATAGTTTTTGAGTTATATCAATTTGTATAACAAAATGTTTTTTGTTATAGGCCTAGCATGGGTATGTTAGGCCTATTTTACAACATTACATCTTTGCTTTGAACAAATAAAATTGTATAACCACCTGAAAATGTTGCTAATAGAACTACTTTTATTTATTCCTTATAAAATCCAACAATAAAATACAATGCCCATATAAAGTAATATGTTTGACTATAACACTCTAGTAAGTCATAAAACCAAGTTGAATTTTCAACGCGCAATTCCCGAAAACCAAAGTTTTGACTATTTTTAATTTTAAAATTGATATAACTCAAAAACTACTAGTACCACATGATTCAAATTTTTACCAAGGGCTCAGGGTATTGTAATCTACGTATTTAGGTAGAATTATGCATGTATGGCCATAAAGAAAAAAAATATATATTTTTAAATGTTAAAAGAAATTATTAAACGTAAAATATTCTTAAAAATGACACCAAAATTTTATTTATTGAGATAAAGTTATAATTCTACCTAAATATCACAAGGCAGTTGTAAGCTACAAAATAATAGTTTATTTCACAAAATGTAGTTTATTTCACAAAATCAGTAGAACTGGAGTTATATAAAATTTTGGTAATTACCTAAAAATTGTACAAAAAAATTATATTTCATACATGCAAATAAAAAAAAAAATTTTTATTTCGTATATGTGTACTCTTTTACCTATGGAACTCACATAAAAAGTTTCAAATGCCTAGTGATAACCTTATTGAAGTTGGCTATTTCAGTGCCATATCCCCTTAAAACTAAGTGAGAGTGTACATTAACTTTCATCATGAAAACGTTTCTGTTACTTTTGTCATAACAAAAAATATATATTCTTTATATTTGGTATTTTTATTGATTTAGAATTTACTTTACTGCGGGTTTCTGCAAAATATCATGTGTGTTTTCCCTTTGACATTTTAAGCTAAGAAATGTTAGTATTATAGGTGCCTACTCAGTTGATACCACAATTTAAAGGTTCTAATATGTCGTCTTTCAAGACACTGTCTTCATATTTTTCTTCGACAAACGTAATGTAACGGTACAAAAGAGTTTCTTTAGATCAGTAATGTTAACTATCTCTTATACTTCACTTCTTTTGACTAATTTGTTCAATTTATGCAGACTTTAGGTCTGATCGTGGAACGTATAAGATAAAAACAGACGGGAGCCACTGCAGTACAGGAAATAAAAACTACTTCTAAGGGTAAGGATTAGAATCATGACATCGCTGCCGTGACTCCCAAAACCGGTGTGACAACCATCACGCCATATTAGGCCCACCAAATAACACTAATGAAGAATAAACATAGTTAATAGAGGAACTAAATATATTAAATTGTTGTACTATTCATTAAACTTACTAAAACCGTTTAAAAGTATAAAGCGCTTGTTTCACTTACCGCTGACCTAAGTATGTAAATTAAACCAATTAAAAATATAATTCTACAATTTAATACTATGGTATTATAAAAAAAATAAACAGAGGGATGTTAGCTTTTTTTTTTAAAAAAAACTTTGAATTGTCCAAACGGAATAGTTACAAAGCAAATTTGGTATTGAAATATCTACAGACTTTTGTCTTCCAGCCAACTCGACTAACATTTCTTTGGTCAACAAGGGCCAATTACATTCGTCTCTGGAAAGTTTATTTTCAGCTTCTAATGAAACCTTCCCCATACGAAACCGCATCTCCTCTTTAAATGTTTCACTCTTTAACTACATGCATAAGTTTTATTCAGATATAGTCATGAAAATTTTTTTTCCCGATTACCAGAGATATTATTTTATATCAAGGAATGACCTATTTTTAACAAAACGCCCATCCTTACAATGATGAAGAATACATTCTTAAACGGAAATTAAAACTATATTTACCTTAGGTTATTTATCACCTTATTGAAAAGTCGACAAATTTATCTCTTTAACAATTCAACATTTAGAAATAAAACAACATTTATGAATTTTTTCATATCCCTAATAGGGATTATAAAATGTATTTATAGGTGATATATGCGAGATCTATGATCTTAAGTCCTCAATAAGTATGTAATAACTTTATTATTACCATACAGTAAATTTATTTAATATTACATAGCTATGCCGCAGTATTGGATTTTTTTAAACTATCACCTCACCTACAAGAACAAGAATGTCATTAAAAAATACGAGTAATGGAATGTCATTGGTTACCTAACCTAGCACATTAATTATGCATTGGCATAAGTTGAAATGATTATATGTTTAAGAAATTGTGGGGTGCACCTTCTTTAGTGTTCCTTTTGCAAACAGGAAAGAGTAAAGAATGTGTATTACAATAATTTAAGAAATTAATCTAAAAGTAAAAAAACCATGTGGCCATTTTGTTCCATAACGTTCTATGGAATGGGAATTCAAGTTTCTTCTTAACAATTCTTAAACATTAAACATAATAATTTGGGCCCAGTACTTCCTTAAATGAAACGTTTTACATCGGGCAATTATCTTACGAATTTATTTAAATGCTTGATTAAGCATTGGGATTTATTTACTGTCTTTACAAACTCACCATTTCCGTAGTGATTTTGTACTGCTTTACTTGTTTATGCCTGGGTTTTGGTATTATCAACTTAATAACAAAATAAATTAGCTTCGATTAATTTAAAGAAAACAAATTAGGCCTATGTTTTGTGTGATTCCAACGGTTTCCATGACTAAGTTGAGAATACTTTGTGAACTCGTAATATACATAGTAAATTGAAAAACAATCAAATTAAATTTCGAAATACAAATGTAAAGCAATGTTTATATCTCTAGAATTGCTGAAAATCCTTAATTTTCTTTTTAAATTATTGTATTAAATTCTTGTATGCTATACATATTTCAAAAAGATATGTCTTTTCGCATCTAAAATATTACAAGGCAAGAGCATGGTATTAGAAATGGAGTTTATAAAAGGCCAATGCCGATATGAGGCATATCTGAGTCTCTTATAAAAGCCAAGATTCTTTACAGCCCAATATCCTCCATATCCAATATCTTGGACGTGATACTTTTCTGGTCTTATCCCACTCTCCATAACATTGCCTCGTTTTTATATTTCATTATCATACTAACAGAAGGTACTGTTTTCAATATGAGAGCCCGATGGTAAAAGGTAAAGCAGACATGACGTAAATTTTTATATCAACATTTGATAAACACATTGAAATATATATATATATATATATATATATATATATATATATATATATATAATTACAAATAAATTTATTAGTAGCGATTTATTACATTATCTAGTGATAAAAAGGTAATTCAAAGATGACAATCTTAATATAAAGGTTAATTTTCTAAAAAAAAAAAAAAACTTGGAGGGGTTTAGCCCCATGTTAAAAATACTGTATTATTACAAAGATGAAATTTTATAATTTATTTATTTTATGAAAATTAATTATAAATGTATTGTTCGTCATATAACAGTTAGTAAATTTTATATCAGACTTCTCGAAAGGTATTGAGGTCAAAACACTCTATAAAGCCCGTATTGTTTGCTGACTTAATTCTTCAAACTCCGAATTGGGCCAGGTGTGGTTTCTCTCTGATTGGTTATGTTAAAAATAAAGTTTTCACACTCACAAAAGTAGTATTTTACCATTGAATTTCCTGGAATTATTGTAGCGTATAAGAAGAGCATTGGAGATGAGTGATTTCAATACTCTTGGAAAATTCTTATCAGAATTAATTGTCTGTAGAATTACTGTAAAGTGCTTAAAAATTGGGGAAAATATAAAAAACCACTGTATCGTGTAAACAAATTTTACATATCTTCTTTTGATTATGTTTTCATCTTTTATTCAATTTATATATAGCATTTATAAAAAAATATTTTTTTAGTTTTATTTGGTAGGTATATAATTTATACTCAATTATTATAATTTATGTCATATATTAAGGCTATTGAAAACTTTTAGAAAAATATATAAAAAGGATTTTCTTCTTTTGTTTATTGTATAAAAAAATATCAGTAATCTCCTATTTTTTTTCAACTGTTGAATTTTTTAAGAGAAGTACTTTTCCAAATGTTATTCTTCCTTAACGAACTAGGGTTTATAAGGTTTTGTACAGAATGTATTTTATTATTATTTTCAACATTTTGGTTATTCATTTTTTCCTTGGTGACGGGCTTCTTAGCCCGTTATTGTTTGTTTTAAGGCACGTTTTTATAATATTAGTTAATAGAACTAAAACTTAGTTTTCATGAGATATTTTTTATCGCGATTTGTCGTTAGATAGGGCAAAAAAGTTTTTTAAGTGATGTTGCATATATGTTACATATACCATTATTTACCTTGACTCAAAACTTTTTTCCAGAATAGAAAAATCACTAACTATTAAATTCTTTTAGTGTAAAAGATTTTAAGCTAACATTTTGAGAGATAATTATCGAAGGTCTTTTATGACAATAACTATCTCAATTATTTCTTATGTCCATATTAATAATGTTATGCTTCAAATACGCATATTTTGAAAATTTATCTACAGTATGTACGGACATTGCAAAAAATATTTTTTTTCGTTACACTAAACGTTACATTTTCATAACATTTCGTATTTTTTTCGTTAAATTTGTGTTTCTGAAAAAAATATAGAGAACAAAAAATACGTATCTAGGGCAGACGTTTTTAATTTTGATACTTTACTTGTACTACATCTGTTTGAAATCTAAGGCCCAAGATGACCAACCGACAGTAAATTGCAGTATTTAAAATAATGCATTTCTTTTCTTACTGAATAATTGTGGTTCACTTGAAGCGAACAATAAAGAGTGATACATTTTTTAGTGTTTTAATTAATTTTGTCTTTTTATTTTGTTCAGTATATATTTTTATTATATAATTTTTGCTTTAAATTTTTATTTTACCAAACATGATATAACTGGTAACAATGTGTAATTTTTTACTTTAATTGACTACCAAAACTCATTGTAGATTAGGGCATTGAGCTTTTGGTTATTATTTTTATAACCAACTATCAATTTGTCTCTTTTAACCAGTTCATTTATTTCGATTTATTGCGTAGGCGTAGTAAGTCTCATTTGGAAACTTCGTTTACATTTTATTTTTAAATTATTGGACTGTATATAATAGTTTACCATAATTAGTTTAACAAATTTAAGTTGTGCTATCATAAAACGATAGGATTAATAAAAGTAAATAGAAAAATACTTCCTTTATACGTTTTATTTTTCTTTCCCTTTGAGGGGAAAATGTTTCAAAAGCAAAGCTAACGATTGAGGCCCCAGAACAACCCTTATAATGGCAGAGGGTTAGCCCAAAGTTACACGGCCATTACGATAACGACTTCAGCATGGTCTCAAAACAGGCTGAGTTACAATCGGCTTCAAAACAATATTGAAACGCCATTGATATATTACAAGTTAAAATTAATCTATTATATTCAAAAAAATTATTTTTTCCGTTTTTTATTTACTTTAGTTAAGATATCTATTTCAATTATACTATCAATATTCATAACCAATCATGCTTTTAACAGAAATAATATAAACAATACTGCATAGCATAATAATACTATAATAAGACTAACTATACAATAAGATGCTCCTTGGATCTGTTTACCGGACGAGACAGTTTTCGTGTGCCGAGGTGTTGCAGCACTCATTGCTGAACGAAATGTTGAGCTCGCCCAGCTCAAGCTAAATCAAGTTATGCACGTTGTCAACTAATGGATGAGTGGCCATTTACAGGCTCTTGCCTTAAGATAGAAAGAGATTTTGATCCTCAAGAAGAAGCAGATTGAAAATTTTTGTTCCGTTGAAAATGGTAAACGAAGTGCTACAGACCTCGCGAGCTGCCAAATATCAAGGGGTTATAGTGGACACAAAACTCAGATGGAGGGATCAGATTTTCCGCACGGCGGATAGGGCTGCTGGGAGCGTTGCTCACCTAGACAGGATTATGGCTCGGTCGTGTAGAAGATATCAGATAATATCCACAGACCACTTCGTGCTTATGTGGCTCCGAAGTGTGGGCAGATTCTCTCAATAAGGTAGTGTACAGGATGAGGCTCACTCGAGTGCAGCGTCAAGTAGCACTCAGGGTTGCATCCGCATTAAGGTACAGCATCCGAGCTGGCTGTTCTGGTAATTTTTTTAGTTATCCCTCAATCCATCAATCTTTTGGCGCTGAAAAAATTACTACTTCTTGACTAAATCGTTGTCGTTTCATGGCTGTTTTCAGTAGTACCCGCACAGAATGGGTAAGACCGGTTCACCTGACTGCGTTTATTTCACGGACGTCTCCAACGACGGGGAACACACATTCCTCTGTTATTCACGCTGGGAACCACTATGGCAAGAGGCCACACGAGATCTTGGAGTGCTTTCGGTGGTTTTGGACAACATGAACATAATGGGGGGTGACTGGGGTTGCCTGTCTCATTTCATCCAGAAAATCCACCGCTCTAAAAAACCGATTTAGACAGGACTGCAGTCTTGATCATCCAAAAAATTAACGGCTGGATTTGGAGTAAGAACCAAAGGGGGATGCCACAGTAGGCGTAGTTTTTATGTAATGAGACAAACGATTTCAAACCGGCGTTTGAAAGTGAGAGGGGAGGTGTTTTAGTGGGCAGTCTAATGGATTTTGACCCCTACAAGACAGGTTGGCCACTTCAGTGAATAAAAGCATTATTTCTCCTCTCCCTAAAAACTATATTATAAAAAAGTACTAGAAAATGGTTTTACATAAAAATATTAGTTTCTTCCTTCATTATTTTATAACGTTAATGCATATACGAAATTTTTCTAATGTACAATGCTCATAGTATTACGATCTACCTACTCAAAAAATTCTTATATTGATAATAAAAAAAAAAAACAAATATGTAACCTTAGGTTTACTTTTAGTTTGAACAAATTTACTATATAAACATATTTATATGATTAACATAGTAAAATAAATTCATGAATGTTTTATTTATAATATCTGTAAAATTTATTTTTGATTTATAATAGTCTACATATAAATGTTTAACAAAATTGCATACTACTCTTTTTTATTTTATAAATACAATCAAAGGCAAGATATGTACAACACCACTAAAATAAGTTCTTATATCTGAATAAATAACAATTTAAATTTAAATCATTAAATGTTTTTATAAAAAAAAAAAAAAAAAAAAAAAAAAAAAAAACTGAGCTTCATACTGCTTTTTTGACTTTTTATACTAAATCATTTATTTCAAAGGCTTCAAATGGAGTAAGTCTTTATTTAGAAACAAATTTACCTAAAATGTTTAGGTAAACAAAATAAATAAACAATCATGGTACAGTTTTGCTAACTCTGTTTAGCTATGTAGGTTGACTTTGAATAGCAATATGTAATGTACAGTCCACTTATTGATTCCACCGTTACATTGACGACTGGCAGTGCGGACTGTACTCTGGCAGTTTTCCGCCCTCATTTCCTCCGTTTTCCGCCCGCCATGTGCTCAGAATAATGAGCGGCCTCCGGCCCAACGGCTGACGGCTTGCGATAACAGTTACAAAACATGGCTATTGTTCTTTACACTCTTAAGAAATTTATAATTTTAATTACTTTGTAGTTTTTATTACATTTTTTGTCTTGACATATACGTCGTTTTTATTACATAAAAAATTTAAATTAAGTATAATTAGAGGTTTTTTCTCTCTTCATCTGTTAAAATTACCTTAAGGTGAGTTTCAATATAAACATAATGTACCTTAATTTTTTTCAGCATGTACATTAAAATTTAAACATGGATTTTTTGGGATTTTTTGATAATTTAATAGTTAAACATTTTTGTTTACTTCAAAACAGACTGTTAGCAACACATGATTTAAATATTTGAACCCGGTTTCATATAGTTTTAGATTTTAGTAGTATGATTTATAAAATATAGTACTAAACAAATAATGAAACAAGAGAATTGGGATTAGTTCATAGAGGAAATATTCATGATTATGTGTTGTAATAATGGTCATAGGTTTATACGACATAACCATTGTGAACTGTTATAAATATTGAATGGGAGATAAGAATGTATAAGTATTCTTCTAACAAAATTATTTTCCCATTTTTCCTAATATAAGTTCATACAGCTTTTTCGTCTTTTCAAAGACAAGGAGTTTACACTTTGGCTTAGCTACTCTCTAGCCCTTTAGCATATCTAGCCCTAGTCTTTTATGTTGAGCTATACGTTACACCTACATACCCAGAACTTTTGGAATTTTTTAAATTAAACACTGAGTTATATTTGACTCTTATAATAATATAATAGTATTTAAAATTATGCATCCTATATACGGTTTTACGGTTCTAATTTATATAGTAGATTTTCATCACAAATTTTTGCCGTAAAATACCGCTAAAACACATTTTTAAACTATGTAATATGTTTACATATAAGATAATTTATTAAAATTACACCTTCTTTCCCCACTGGGAAAGCTGCTACAAAACAAAGGATACTGAAACAAATAAATATTAATACTAATGATGTTCATGATGAATGGTTCTTTAAGATAAATATAGAGTGTTTTAGCGCCACAATTGAAATTTTGGTTAGGATATCCCTATTTAATTGAATTTTTTTTAAAACACACATAAAAATTTGGAATAGTGCCTCTGGATCCAATAAGCAAACCTATGTATGACTTCTACTTTCTTTAGTTTGTATTTGTCTTGAATGAAAGGAATGGTTGCCTCATATATATTTTTTTCTTCATTGACTTCTTCTGGCTGTTCTTTATTAATTTCAAATCTTATGGTAGGGTCAAGAATAAAGCCCGTATGTTTAGCTTCATCGATAACTAAAATATTACAACCAAATCAAATTCTAGAGCATGTAACTTTCCATTCCTTATAGTTATTATATTGGTCTTATTGAAATTTAGTTGTAGTCCAATTTCATTGAAGAGGTTTTTCATATAATAATAAAGCTGATTCACAGTCTTTCCCAAACAGAACAGTATCGTCGGCAAATTCGAGTATGCTTACTGCTCGAACTGTTTATCAATTTTATAGCCATATTCTTCAGCAATGGATTCATTTGATATTTCGTCTAAAATGTGCTCAATACTTAGGTTAAAGAGTGTAGGTGACAATGGTGCACCTTGCAAAACCCCACGATTTATTATAATTGGCTTTGTTTTGCCTTTAATAGTCTCAATCTGAGTCGTATTTCCTCCCTGTAACTGAATTATGTTTTCAACTAAAGAGATTGGCATTTGTAAAGATTTTGGAGTTGACAATATATGATCGTGGCTAACATTATCATAGGCCTTTTCTATGTCTAGAAACAAAATGCAACAGTCGTCGGTATTTTGTTTACTAGTATTCAGTATATGATTTAATATGTTGGCATTTATGTGAGTACCTGACAAAGTTGTAAATCCAGTTTGAAATTCGTTGAACTTTATGTACTCTTTAAGTCTTGCATCTATTATCTTTTCATATGCCCTTCGCAGTATTGAGCAAGTGGATATATGGCGCCAGTTAGCTACGTCATTTAGGTTACCACCTTTGTTTAATGAAACCGTTCTTGAATTCTTCAAAACACCTGGTATAATGTTATCTTTATGCATTTTATTAAAAATATGCATTAGAATTTTGGGGACTAAATTATTTTTCATGCTTCTCAAAATTACATGATCTTGACCAGGGGCAGTATCAGGTTTAATATTTTGTATAACATGCTTGACCTCTTCTTCAGTCATTGATGAATTATATTCCTCATTTATATATTTTATTAATTTGTTATCAGGTATCTTGTAATTATTACGTGTATATTCACTGGGATTTGAAAAACGATTACAAAATTTTGAAAATAAATCATTAAGTTCTATTTCACAACCTTTAATCAATATTAAACATATTGCATATTTAATAGTATGCAATATGTTTATTAAAATAGATAAGAGCTGAACGATACACTTTTATTTTCAACATATAAGGCTTTGAATCCAAATCGATAAAATGTGAACGAACCATTCTCATTCTAAATATTATAATTAGGCTCAAGTAAATATTATATTTGGCTGTAGGTTTCAGTAATCAATAACCATGTAAAAACAACTTTTTTTTAATATGTAGTAAAACTTTAATAGAGGAAGATGTCAGGCATGTTTTTATTTTTACATAAATATGTGAAATACGTGGTAAATAGACAAACCTATAGTCGTGACTGATTCGGGGACTGAACAAAGATATAAACTCAACCCAAACAACCGTGACAACTGTTATAATCAATATAAAAATTCTGAAAATATAAAATAAAACTATACATGTTACAACGAATGTACAGCCTTGATTGGCAACAACAAGAGAAATAACACTATTGGATGGGGGGAGGATGCTTTATTGATGGATGTTCGTTAGTATTCGTCTGAACATCAGATTACCGATACTGACCTCCCTGGATCCTCCCAGGCAGTAGACAATCATACTTCGGAATAAAAAATAAAAAAATCAATCACTATGAAGACTGAGTTGCTTTCAAAATTATCAGTAGGCCTATACAATATAAAAAGAAAACATATTAATGTAAACATATTGAATGTTCATAACATCTTTGTGTATTTAAATTAAAATGAAAAGGGATTGCATACGTAAAAATTCTTTTACATGCATTTTTATTGTAAAATGTCATTTAACCCAGATTGGTCGGCATTTAAGAGGTTTCTTAACAATACACAAAGAACAGCCGTTTTCAGGGCTAAATTTAGTCTTTAAATTGGCGTTTTCTGTAGCCTTTAGAAAGTACAACGTAAAATATCTCTTTTACGTGCACTAAACTCAAAAAAAAATTTCAAGCGAAAATCGTAGTGCTCCAAAACGAAGAACTCCAATGTAAAATATAAACTACTTGCATACTATATTTTTAATGCAATATTTTGACATTAAAACGTTCTAATTACCTATCAGCTGTTTTATGTAATATTTGAACTGAAATGGAGGTCGATTACTAACTGTTACTGGATAATAATATTTTAATCTATTTATTTTTTAACCCTTTAATACTTTTGCAATACGATGAAAATTGTTGTTCATCATTCAGACTGAAAGTGCCTTTCTGTGATTAATCACAAGTTCCGCAAATCAAGCAAGTAAAACTTGGTTGCGTATAGAAAAAAGACACTTTCCGTCTTATTGATGAAAACTATTAATTACTATTAACTCATATTATTAGCTATTCAACATCCTGGGAAACACAGTAAAATCAAATTATATTCCATTGTGGTGTATTATTGTTTTGTTATAGGTTACAATTTAATCCATATATCTTGAGCAACGTTGAGAAACACTTTATATTTCTCTTGGATGATTTAGTTCAGCTAATCTTTAACTATAGATTACTATGTGAAATCAGATATGAAATCAAAATTGAGTATTTCCTAGTGTGGGTATAACATTTACAATAGCTACATTACAGTGTAAAAACCCGGATTCTATAAGTTGAACATTGCAATCAAACATGCACACCTATATTTTAATGGAAGGACACACAGCATGATCATTAATATGAATAAAAGTAAGAGTAGTTTTTTAGGTACACTGACACTAAACTATAATCCACAGAGAACACCATCTTTTTTGTCTCAAAATTATAAGCTATTTTGTATTGACGAGGTAGGTCCACCTTCAACCGAGCTCCTATCACTTGCCGGCGCAGAACTATCGGTATATAAATGCCACAAAGTGATAACTATAGATATATGACATCGATTGCACCATTGTTTACTCGCCGTCAGCAATGGTGTTCTATCGTAAAACGGAAAAACGCGACCATGTTTTCTGTGTGGTTCGCATTTTTGTTAGTTCCGTTTTTGGTTGAGGTCAGTGAGGGTGCGACCAACTGTTTCTACTCCTCGGCGCTCCTGTCCTACACGTTCTCCCACAGGGCGAGGGTCATCCCCAACTTCGAGCCCTTCATCATCACCCCCGAGGAGGACCTGCTGGACATCCTCCTAGACCCTCTCAATATCACCGTTAATCGCTACTTCTCCGCGGATGAGGTCGGCACCCATGTCGACATGCCGGGCAGGTTCCACGTGGATGGATACCGAGTTGGCGAGGTACCGTTTTGTGACTTCTTCATGGTTCCTGGTAAGTCCTAAAAGTTTAAATTTTAGCTGAAAAAACAAAGGGTTTTATTAAGAAACTTTATATACATGGTCCTTTCCGCGAACAGGACGAATTTGAAACAGTTGTATCGTTATTTCAAGAACTAAGGAGATTTGGGTTATGTTGTTGTCTTGAGGGTGGCTTGCCATTTTAGATTAAATGTATCATTAGTCAAGGTAGCGTCTTTTCTTTTTCATATAACACTTTTGTTAAACATGTTAATTCGTTATAAAAAACGACACAGAAAAACATACGTATTCTCAAAATTTATATAGTCCTGTAAACATGAATAGTGAAATCACTCAAGAAATTGCCATTGTAAAACCTGCTGCAATCAGAAGCAGGTTGATCTGCACGCAAACATGAGCTTGTGTGTAGGCCTGTTATTCTTACCTGACAGTTTAGCTATTTATTTTTTCCTTTTTTTATTTGAATGCGTGAAAACTGATCTTTACAATTTATTTCGACTTATAAAAGTGCCATTTTCACTGATCTTTAAATCGCGAATAAAGATCTACTTTTCTGTGTAATTTGTTATAATAAATTTTTTTTTTAAGTGTTGTATAAAAAGACAAATTGTTATATTGACTCCTTATACATTTAGATTAAAATGGCAAGACATAGTAAAGACAACGATATAATCATTTTTAAATCACAAACACTGTTACTGCTAAGGACTGTAAAAATGTTTGTCTAAATATTAAGGAGGTTACACTCTTCTTTTAAAATTTTTCAAAGATGTCTTTGATAGATAAAAAAGTACAACCTTTTAGATACAAAATATCACAGGAGATATCACAAATATATATTTTACCCTTATTTGGCCTTTAGAATAACCTCATAGTAGTTTTAAAGCTTTGTAAGTAGTCAGTACAATGTTGAAGTTATACATTCATAAGAAGTACGAACCTCAACTGTAATATAAGTTTTAGATGGACAAATTTCTTATATTTTGTTAACAATATTAAAGTTTATATAACAACACCAGTGACACTTTTCCCTACATTATGAAAGTCAAACTTACGGATTGGGTTACCAACCATAAATCTCAACGCACCCAAAATGTCCCAATATGAAAGCTAAAAGAGTGAAAAAAAACCCAACTTGAAATCATTTATACTAAGTTTTATATCTAATTGGATAGGGATCGAAGAGGAGTGAAATCCTATGTCATGATCCTATGTCTCTTGCATGACTATATTAATGAAGTCAGATTTCAATGTCCTGCGAATGAAATTTAAAAACGACTTCAAACTTTCAGGGTATATTGAATTCGTAATTTAATTCAAGTTCGTTGTAGAAGTTATTCTGAGTGGTAATACAATATTAATTCGTAACTTAATTTTCCTCCAGAAATGTATTGTAGGATTTAATAATAATACGTAATAATAATTTTTATTTTTCCATGATATCATTACATAGTACAGATCAAACACAATTAGCTGAATAACTAACTTTTGATAATATACATATGTTTCAATGATGCTTGAGGTACTTGTTTTTAATCAAGGGACATGCGACAGACATGGTGATTTTGATTGGTGGTTTCGCTCTATGCAATACTACTAAAACTTCAATGTATTATTTCAATAATATAGCCAATAGAAAATAACTTCCAAGAACTTTCTCAAAAAGTTAAATTTTGTATTAACTAATAAAACAGAAAAAAACATTAAGTAATTATTACAAAAATAAAACTTTTAAATGCATAAAGATGATCGATCCATAAAATAAATAAACAAAGAAAATATTAAATTTGAAAAAAGAACGAACAGCTGACACGAGCTTAAGTAGATAGAAATGTCAGAAGTAAGATAGTACACAAACATTTCTTGACAAAGTTTGTGTTGTTAAATTAACATACAGTAACGTAACGCTATAGTTTAAATTAAATTACCACTAAATATCATTTTATACAGCAATTATTTTTCGTATTTCAAAGCTATTTATTTTTAATCATACTACTTTTTAGGGTCAAAGAATTTTCAAAGTTATTTAATTTAATGACTCTTTACATTATTTTGACGTGACACATTATATTGTCGTGCAGCTTAAAATAGAATAAAAGTGTTATCTTTAGTACGTTTGTCCCCCACGTGCAGAATGGGCCTAAGCGTACTCCTAGTAATATTCTTTATTTTGGGGTTTAAAAACTAAATGTTCTATTAAACGTTGTTAGGACGAAGAACGGGTAACCAAAAGTTTGTTCTGATGTTTTCCTAACTTCAAATGGTGCAATTTCCTGAAACCAAAAATTTTTCTAATAATTTAAACTAAAATAACTAAGTTTCTCTAATGTATGTACTTGATAACGGAAAGGAATCAAGATAGACGTGAAGGCGAAGGCAGCGTATGAGCGCAACTATGAGGTGTCCGTGGAGGACCTGGAGCAGTGGGTCTGCGAGAACGGTCCGCTGCCGCCCAGGTTCGTGGCCATCTTCGACTTCGGCTGGAGCGACCGGTACGACGACGCGCGCCGCTACTTCGGCGACGACAGTCTCCTGGACCTCCTACTGCCCCTGCAGTACAGCTGGCCCGGGCTCTCGTTGGGTAAGGTACAAGTCGCAGGATTCCGTATTTTATCACCTCTATTAAGTAGTGTTATAAACCATGGATTAATTTAGTTAACTAAACAATTTGTATCTTAAGTTTGAAATCTAAGATTATATAATTGTTAAATAGATATCTTTTGTGTTTAATAGATAGTATTTAATATTTTAAACATTTAACTCAAACAACCATCTGGCAAGTATAAGGAAAAACATATGCTATAAAAGATATATATATATATATATATAAAAGATGTATAAAGTAAACAAAATCTATCTTTTGTTATAAAGTTTTATCAATAGTGATTAAAACGTCACGTTAAGCTTTTTTTGGTACCTCCGTAAAAGTAAATACAGTATAAGAGCACGATAAATAAGCGAATGGGACTTAAGTTAATTTCTAGCCTTTCTACCCTTAAAAGCCTACGATAATCATTTTGTTTATAGTATTTCATTAAAATATTCTAATTTTGTTAGTTTTCAAAACCTTGATTATTTGATGTCTTTGAAAAAGAAGAGAGTACACTATGAGATATTTAAATACTTGGTTATTAAAAGATGGTTAATATAATTTATGTTTCAAGCAATTAAATGCCCTTAAAGGCTTACACGACCCCAATTCCCCTTGCCTTACACGTCTTTTCGCTGACTAATCTACGTTTCACCACATGTTCGATGACAGAGGCAGCAGAGTTCCTGGTGCAGTGCAGCTCGCAGTGCGTCGGCGTAGGGGTGGACACTCCGGGGGTGGACACCGGCTTCAACACCAGCCCGGCGGAGGCGATACCTCCCCTGGAGCCAGTATCAAGGTCTGTTAGATAACTTTAAAATATATCTGTTCTTTAAACTTAAATGCGTTCTTGAGATGATACTGTTTAATTCAAATTAACGTCCCTTAGTTTCACTAATAAAAAAATTTTGTAAGTAGGTACTAATTTTTTTACTATAAAACTAAAAGTGTAATACAAAATTATAAATAGAATTAAAGTTTCTGGGAAAAATTAATTATTATATTAGTTTTTATTTGGCAGGGGCCAACGAATATGAACAAGTTAATTCCATCTTTTTTTCAGTAACTGTCTTATTATATTAACAAAAGTTATGAAGTAAAAAAATCTACAGTTTTAGGTAGCACAAAACTCTCCCACAAAACAACTTTTTATCGACTACTCAGATAACATCTTATTAAATAAGAACTGTCCAAACCAGAAAGTATTTTAAGATATTCCCCAAGGAAACAAATATTTCAACAACCTCGTCTGATCGTATATGGTATGGCTAAGACATTCATGGTACATTCGGTATTTTGTGGGCCAAACTCTTATGATAAGTAAGTAAAAAACACAACTTTTTAGAGGCGTAAAAAATCTATCTCTTGTAGATTATTTAAGATATTAATTCAAGGTATTAATATTAAGTATAGCTGTTTACTTATAATAAAGACCTGTATACCATTAATCAAACATATTTTCTACGTAAGTGTCAAGAAGCAAATAATTAACAAAAACGTGGCATTAAGAACGTAATTAAGATACGTGGCATTGAAACCCATTTCCTTTAATATTAGTGGTATTGTAAGCAGTTATTAGAAGTTAGGGTAATAAAACGCAACTTCCCTCTAAAACAAAGAAAATAAAAATTATAAGAAAATAAAAAGAGCAACACAAATTTTGCAAAATTTAATTTTAACAATTTGATGAGTTATTCATAAAAAAAGTTTAAACCATTTAGATTTACTAGCTGCTGGATGTTAAACTATAGCTACGTGGTATCAGAATAGATTTTCGTTAACTGCAAGATACGTTTTCCAAATTAATTGTCTTTTAAAAACAAATTTCATCAACTGTACACTTGCATGGTTTCAAAATTAATCAAACAATAAACACTGCTACAAAAACCATATGTAACCTTTAAATCATACGAGAAATATTGCAGATACGTAGTATTACAGTTTAGTCGACTATGTGTTTCATTTACAATTTACAGAGAAGTTGCATGTTTTAACAAAAATAAACAATCTTAAAGTTTTAAATTTTCCATTATAAATAAACACATGTTAAATAAAGCGAGATTATAATCGGGGGTCTCGTGACTCCTCTGGGGCCACCAGTAGTGGGATTTGGCCACTTTTAAAATCGGCCACGTGCCCCCCGAGCCACGTGACGTGGCAGCTGGCGCCAGCTGCTATGTCACATAGCTTCCGGTGGGGGTTAGAGGGTATATATGAGATGCTGTAGTTATATGTTATGCCATATAGGTTGGGGTGGAGATGGCGATAGTGTTGGCGTTAGGGTGAAGTGAATTTGCGCATAAAATTAAAAGTTAGTTCAAAATTGAAATTCGTCGGTGTTGACGAAACTCTAACAGTTGAAGAAAAATTAAGAGTTAGTTCAAAATTGAAATTCAAACTTATAACTGGGATGTGGAAAATATGTCAAGGTCATCCAGAGTAAGTTTTTAAAAATTCTATTCAACTATCACCAGAAATAGTTTTAAGTTGAAGTAGTTGGTGATAGCGGGATAATTGATTCGTGCCATGGGAGAGGTGTTTATCGTTTGAAAGTTGGCGATCGAATGAGAAGCGCCGCCTAGGGAGAGGGCTTATAAAATGGCAACCTTCCCCTACCACCCCTTCCCCCACTCCTTTAGACCAATAACCGGTCGCCGACTCTATGTGGTAAAACTGAACCAGACATGGCGGCCGCCATGGATAATTCTAACCTCAAATCTTAGCTAAGCTGTAGAGAATAGAGGAGTATAAAGTAGGAATTGTGGTGAGAGCACTTATATAAGGAATAGTGGGGGTAAAATAAAAAAACTTGTTGAACACAGTCGATAGGTGTAACAAGTTCAAAATTGTTGAAGTGTAACATATAACGCAAGATGTCATGAATAATACTATCATCAACATTAACCCGCGAAGTCGTCGAAAAGTATAATGGGTTAAAACTGTACCGCTTTCTTACTTTACTTAAATTAGTTTTAGACTTTGAAACTGAAAGTTTAGAATTATTTTGTAATATGTGTTGTGTTCGCAACAGTTTCAATTTTAAACTCTGCGCAACCATTACAGGAGGTGTGTTATATGTTGAAGTCAAAAGAAGACTGAGAAATAAAATATGTTATAAAGAGATAAATGAAACAGAATGTCATGTACTAACAAAATAGAGTTATAGGTTAGAATTAACTAAACAATATGTAGTAATGAAACACTATGTGGTAAGGTTAGAAGTAAATGAACGTAAATAATGTAGTAGCTATAACGATGCAATCAACATGAAAGCCAGTAAGTTAATGGTCGCGGCGCAAATGAGCAGTCTAGTTTTATAGCCTAGCAGCGGCCCACTTCCCTGGGCAGATGCCCGAGCCAACTACCTGGTTTTTATAGCAATTACTCCGGGCAGCTGCCGCTGATGACCGACTTTCACCTGAGTAGTAGGGGGTTTTGGGGCAGTGACCGGAAAGGTCAATGACCCCCCCTCCCCCCTCCCCCCTCCCCCCTCCCCCCCCCCCTCCCCCCCCCCCCCCCGAAAAAATGGAGCCCCCCCCCCTCTTCCCCCCACTCCTTCCCCCACTCCTCCGGGTCAATGGCCGGTCACCACCTTTCCCTACTCCTTCTAGGCCAATGACCGGTCACTACCGGTTGCTGACTCTATGTGGTGAAACCAGACTAAACATGGCAGCTGCCATGGATAATTCTAACCTCAAACCTGCTGCGCATGCAACGAGTTCTCCGGATCGGAATCAGTCTATGCTATGCGCATGCGCCTAGTCCTGTATTACTCACTTTAGCGCTACTGCACATGGATAATTCTAACCTCAAACCTTGGTTTTGTGTTGTTGCGCATGCGCCGCTCCCTACTCCTTTGCCTTCCTTTTACACTGCTGCGAGCTGGACTGGATTGAACACTGTACTGGAGTGAAACAACTTCCCCCACTACTCGAGAATCCGAGGAGCAATACGAGCCTGATTTTAGCGTCAGTCGTCAACAAACTTTCATAGCGAAAGGTTGTTGGCGACTCAGCAAGAGGTTTCAAATATATAGTAGGCCTATATATATTTGAACTTCTTATGCTATGTTGCGTTTTTTAATGCAATGTGGTATGTGTGTGTGTTTAGTTGTATTTAATTTAAGAAATAAATTGCGCATTGCGATGTTAGTTTTAAGTTTGGTTTAGCATTAAGGTGTATTAATTTTTAAGAGGTTTTTAGCATTAAGGTGTATTAAATTTAAGAATAACGAAGGTATTTGGTTGTGTTGAATTATTTGGTTTTTTAATAATGATGTGTTGTTAGTTTTAAGTGTTGGTACTAATAATTAATGTTGTTTTGCCTTACAGCTAGATGTTAGGGGGTAGATTAACTGTAAATTCAGAAGTTCAGTTGAACTTCACTTAGAAGGGGTGGGACATCCGCAAATTGTAGGTAAGCGGACTAGGTTTTTGCATTTTGTTTAGGAATATGATGGGTGGGATTAGTTTGGGTGGGGTTAGAGTTGCGTTTCTGCATTAGCTGTTCCAGTTTCCCTATTTAGCGTTACGCTTTGATGCGGACAGGGACGTTACGCTTTGATGCGGACGGACCAGGGCCTCCCTTGCAGAACGTAACTAGTGGGGTTGGGAGTGGGAACCCGTTAGGCAAACAGGGTGGTGGGAACAGTATTACTGTTCCCATCACCTTGGTTTTTTATAAGTCTTGAGTGACCTTGACCTACTTTTTGAAAGGTCAATGAACCCCCCCCCCCTCCCCCCCCCCTCCCCCCCCCCTTCCCCCCCTCCCCCCCTGAAAAAATGGAGTCGATTCCCCCCCCCCCCTCCCCCCTTCCCCCCACTCCTACCCCCCACTCCTTCCCCCACTACTCCGGGTGAATGACCGGTCATGACCTGAAAAATTAAAATGGCTATAACTTGATAATGGATTGACGGATTTGGACAAGCGATACATCATTGAAAAGGTCTATGTAAGACAAACATTTTGGTAAAAGAAGAATTTGGTTATCTTATTTTAGTCAAAAGTTATGCGAATTATTTGAAATAAATACCTTCTCTTTCCCCTTTTCCCCCACCTCCCAGGTCAATAATCAGTCTCGGCCAGCTGCTACCCCTCTCATTTGCATATTGTTATAAAAGACGCGGCGACTGTGGCTAGTGTTTCATTCTGATTCCAGACATCAAGCTGTGTACTCGGAGTTCTAACCATGTCGTCTCTGCCAACTACTACTTCTGCTACTTCAACTTCAATTTCTACTACGACTGCACCTAAGAAAACTCTTCGCCTTAAAAACTTTCCTGATTGCTACAAGAATCAACTTGCAACTCTACCTTCAACTTCTGGAGCTATTCTTCCGCCAACCAACACTTCTAGACTTCGCAGTATTTTTTCACCACCTTCACCTTCGCCTTCAAAGGACTCCGCACCACCATCAACTATGATGCCGCCACCGCAGAAGCTAGTTCCCCGTATTAATACCCCTTCAATTGAAACTATTGTTCATCGCCTTAGTACACCCATCATCCCACTATCACCATTGCCTCCTACCCCACCACTTACTACACCTGAAGATCATACCTATCACAAAACTGATTCTTCTAAACCAGCTCCTAAACCAGCTCCTAAACCTGCCCCTAAACCTGCTCCTTCAGAGCAATTTCAATCATTACAAGAAGAGCGTCGTAGGGCATTTAGACGTCCCACTACTTGCCCTGAAATGCTTACTAGGGGAAATAAGAAAGGATCAGCTTGTGGGAGGAAATGTGTTAAAAACGAAAGTTTTTGCCGTGTACATGTCGTGAAATACCTTTCTGAACCACAACTGACAGAAACCCCCACTGTTGAATACCAATCCAAAATTATTGGTGTAAAAGGAAATAGGCTTAAGAGAGGTTGTGTTTATTTTTTTGAAAGTGTTATTGACAACGAGCACATTTTGGCAAGTTGTAATGGCAAAAAATATAATATTAAAGTAATTGAGTCCTTGCGCAAAGAGAAATCTGTTCATGAAGTTAGACTCTAAAGACTATCTCCTCAGACACAAAGTGGATGGTATTACAAGGTGGGGGCGTAAAAAGTAAATTCACATAGTTTTTTTCAAAATTTTGCTATAAAAAATAATTGGGGGAGAAACACAATGCGTTATAGCGTTGTGTTTCTCCCCCATTATTTTTTAACACTCTAAGTCTTGTGACCTACTAACCTACTTCCATCCGAGTAGTAAGAAAAGTACTTCCCCCCACTCCTTTGGGTCGATGACTGGTCACGGTCAGCTCCTACCCCTCATTTGCATACTATTATAAAAGCGGAGCAAGCGTTGGTCACTCCTTCATTTTTCTTCTACACGCCGCTCTTGTCGTTTCGGTCTCTCCTGTTTACAATATTTCTTGCTTCAAAATGCCTCCTCATTTGAATGAAAATTTCAATTCTTCCGAAATTTCTGATGTTTTTGAACAATCTGAAGACACTTTAAGTAACAACAGTGAAAGTGAAGATGATGAGGACGATGATGATTATACTGTTGAACTTAGTGAAGAACGTAAAGTCATAGCAATTGATCCACAATTTCCATTTGATACAATAGAAAAGTTTATGGCTGAAGCTAATAAATGGTTGGACTCAGGATGTTATGTACGAATTGACTCTTTTATATTGTATGGTGATAGTCATTCTTCCTTGTCACACCAAATGACAGAGACCGCATGTTGCAGTGGGCACAATCTATGATGGAGTGCTATGAACAAGGTGTGGACACTGGCGCCTATTTTCTTGCACAACTAGTGTAATAACAAAATTACCCTTCCCCCACCCTACACCCTATCCCTTTCTAATTCTATAAAGAAGGGGGAAAGGAGTGGGGATTATAAAATGGTGGGGGAATGTGTATAAATGCAGGTTGTTTGAAGAGACTTTTATTATTGTGGCTTTAGCAGAAACAACATGGAGTTTAAATCTTCAGCAAAAATAAGGAACAACATAATAAAGAGAGAAATTCGCAAGAAAGAAAAGATCGAACTTATAAAATTACAACTTATAATACCTTCTATTGAAATTGGATGTAGCAAAATAAAGACTTTGGTGAAAACTAACGAATATTTGTTACAATTGCTAAAAACAATCAAAGAGTTGAAGAGCAAGAATGGACATTCTACATAGTAAAATTTGAACATTTTAATATAAATAAGTAAACCCAAAAAAGTAGATGTAGAATAGAGAGCGAGGAATAGATCACTTTGTGGTAATGGACTAACATGCCACTTAGTGCTCTATTCCTCGTTCTCGCGTTAAATTGGATTACCTTGACCTATTTGTTCAACTGTTAGAATTTGGTTAACACTGTTGAATTTCAGTTTTGAACTAACGTTTATTTTTGTTCAACTGTTAGAGTTTTTTTAATACTGTCGAATTTTAGTTTTGAACTAACTTTTAATTTATGCAAATTTTTAGTTCAACTCTAGTTAATTTATGCACAAATTTAGTTTAACCAAGTGTCTGTGCTCTAGCCATTTCTACCTAAAAGTAACTAGAATTAGTTGGGGGGGGGGGAAGTTCGTTAAAGCTCGAATATAAAGAAGTATATACTAAAACTCCAATGGGAATAAAGAACACGAATGAACAATTAGTTTGTAGAAGGTTAATATTTTTGTTCAAAACGTTTGATTTCCTTGGATAGTGAAGAAGATGAAATAGTGGTGGGGGAACCGTTATAAAAGGAGAAACATGAGAGCCCATTTCATTTCTTGGCGAAATTTCGAAGAGTAAACATCTCAACATGTATAGTTGCGATAAATGTTCGGAATCGTTTCATGATGAAATTCTATTAGACTGTCATAAAGAACTAATTCACAACAACCCAGAAGAAAAACAAGAACAACAAAAACAAGAACAAGAACAAGAACAAGAACAACAAGAAGAACAAGAAGAACAAGATGAACAAGATGAAATAACAGCAACATCTTCAACTACTTTACCGAATCTACAAGTATTTGCATTACCTGGTAAAGTAGTAATGCATCATAAGATTCAAAATGAAAACTTGAAGCTAGAAGAATTTATTAGAGAAGCAAAACCAATCATAAGTAAAACTTTAAAAGAAGAATTGAAAAGATTAAACTTTCTTAAATTTGGTTTACTACTAGAAGCTATGTTTATAAATGTACAAGAAGAATTATCACCAAGAGGATTTATAACAAAAAACCGAACCATTATGGAAAGTTCAGACATTGATTCAATAGTTGAAAACTGTATAGAAGAAATATTAACCAAAATTCAGGAACACGAAGGAAGAGGATCCGGATGGAGTCTTACAAGTATTGAAGTATTAGATATAAGAATTCACAAACATGGATATGGACTAATGGGATCTAGTTACATTCCTTTGCCTAAAAGAATTAAGGATACAAGATCATGTATTAATGTGAAAAATCAAGATAATGAATGTTTTAGATATGCAATGACATCTAAGTTTGTACCAAAAAATTTTGATAAACCTAACCAACACTATGAAAATCAAAGACATAGGTACAATTTTCAAGGAATTACTTACCCTGTATCACTGAAAGATATATCAAAATTTGAGAAGAAAAATCCTGGTACATCTATTAATGTTTTTGCATTAGATAGTTCAAACAAAGTGTATCCTTTACGTGTTGTAAAAGAAGAGCTACCAGATCATACGGATTTACTACTACTAACGCGAGGAGATGTGTCTCACTATGTGTACATAAAAAAATTCGACTCTCTTGTTAACAAGCAACTTTCTAAAGATCGACACAGAAAGATAATTTGCAAGAGATGTTTTAATTTTCAACGAGAAGGAAGACAAGGAAGAGAATGGTTACAAGAGCACAAAAGGCTATGTAACAATAATTATGAAGCAAAGATTAATTTACCTTCGGAAAACAGAGCATTTGTTACATTTCAAAAGGTTCATCATCAATACCGTATCCCTATAGTTGTATATGCGGACTTTGAATCAACACTAATTCCTATAGAAGATGAAAATTGTGAAGCTAGAAAAAGTGTCAAATATCAAATGCACAAACCAAATAGTTTTTGTTTAATGGTTAAATCAACATTATCAGAAGAACATTTAAACCAATATGGATTAACTTCAGAACCTTTAGTATATCGTGGTGAAAATGTGGAAACAATATTTCTTGACCATTTATATTTAATAGCTGAAAATGTACAAAGATTATATACGAATATCGTACCAATGAAACCGATGGAGGAAGAAGAGGAAATTCAACATGAAAATGCAACTCATTGTTTCTTATGTAAAAATGAATTTACCATTGACAATTATAAAGTTAAAGATCATGACCACCTTACAGGTTATTACAGGGGTGCTGCTTGTAATAAATGCAATTTGAGCTATCGTTTACCACTATTTATTCCTGTGGTTCTGCATAACCTCAGTGGGTATGATGCTCATTTTATAATACCTGAATTAGGAAGAGACAATGGTTCAATAGATGTGTTGGCTGAAACTTCAGAAAAATTTATAAGTTTCTCTAAAAACAGTTGGAAATGTCAAATTAAGATTCTTAGACTCCTACCGATTTATGCCATCGAGTTTGTCTAAACTTTCTGAAAATTTAAGGAAGAAAGATTTTATTGAAACAAAGAAGATTGTAAGTAACGACAAACTGGATCTCGTACTTCGGAAAGGTGTTTTCCCATATGATTATATAGACAGTTTAGAAAAATTTAATGAAACATCACTTCCGCCAAAAGAAGAATTCAAAAGTAAATTATACAACATGGACATATCTCAAGAGGATTATGATCATGCATGTAAAGTATGGAATGAATTAGGATTTACAACATTGGGGAGAATATTCAGATTTTTATGTTAAATTAGATGTCACTTTATTGTGTGATATAATGGAAGAATTTAGAAATACGTGTTTTGCAGCATATGGATTGGACCCTCTCATTCATACACTTCACCTGGACTAGCATGGCAAGCCATGTTGAAAGAAACAAATTGTAAATTACAACTTCTTACTGATGTAGATATGGTTTTGATGTTAGAATCAGGAGTTCGAGGGGGATTGACACAAAGTGTAACCAGACATGTTAAGGCGAATAACAAGTATCTGCCCGATTATGATGCATCAAAACCAACAACATTCCTAGGTTATTTCGATGCAAATAACTTATACGGATGGGCAATGTCAAATCCCCTTCCATATGATAATTTTAAATGGATAGATCCAGAATCGATTGGAAACATTATGGATTTACCAAAGCATGGTGAAACTGGTTACATTTTTGATGTTGATTTTGAATATCCTGAACATCTTCACGATCATCATTACGATTTACCACTTCTTCCAAAGACTGAAATTTCCCCTACTGGAAGATGGCCGAAATTAATGATGACTTTAACCGACAAGTCTCGATATGTTGGACACTACTGGATGATACAACAAGCTTTAGACTTAGGATTGAGAATTACAAAAATTAATCGAGTACTACAATTTTCTCAATCTTGTTGGTTAAAACCTTACATCGACAACAACACAAGAAGAAGATCCACCGCTACATCAAGTTTTCAAAAAGATTTTTTCAAATTAATGAATAACGCAATATTTGGCAAGACTTTGGAAAACAAAAGGAAACATAAGGATATCAAATTGGTAACTGATCCAGTAAAATTACAGAAATTGGTGCAACAACCAAACTTTGGTTCATCTGTAATTATTAATGAAAATCTAGTTGTTATTTCCATGAAATGGATCGTCCTTTGTATCTTGGAATGTCAATCTTGGATATTTCAAAAACACATATGTACGAGTTTCATTATAAGAAGATGGTTAACTACTATGGAAGAGAGAACTATGGTATTGCATATATGGATACGGATGCACTAATTTACTGGATTAAAACAAATGACATGTATGAAGATCTACGCACCTTTATATATAAAGATGATTTCGACTTTTCCGATTATCCTAAGGATCATCCAAATTACGACTATGACAGAAACAAGAAAGTATTGGGAAAATTTAAAGATGAAACGAATGGTGTGCCAATGATGGAAAATTGTAGCATTAATGTCTAAACTGTATTCATTTCAACTGTACATAAACTAGAGGAACGAACATCAAGTCACGAAGAAGGCCAAAGGAATAAAAACTTCTTTCCTGAAAAAGAACGTACAGTTTGAACATTATAAAAGATGTTTGTTTGAAAATGTTGAAACAACTGCAACGTTCAACACTATTAGAAGTTATAATCATCAACTTTTTAGTGTCAAACAAACAAAGTGGGCATTAAGCTACAAAGATGACAAGCGCCATATTTTAGAAGATAAAATTAATACTTTACCATTTGGCCACTACTCCCTAAACCCTATCGACCAATAAACCTATTCTTCGTCCTCTACCTTCTTCCTTTTTCCTTTCCGTAAAGAAGAGGGGACATGGCAAGCCCAATGCCATGTTCCCTCTTTTTTACACTAATATGAAATTGCCTTGACCTATATTCAAACTATATAAATGAGAATAAACTATTCTATGGATCAGTATTTTTACATGCAGTGTACAATCAACATCTGAAGATGGAAAGTGTGAAGGACAAGATTGTAAATGAACTACATAAACCAGCAAGAAGAAGATTTCCAAGAGAAGTACAATCATTAAAGGAATGAATGATCTTTATCAAGCTGATCTCATTGAAATGATACCGCACAGTAATTAAACAAAGGATTTAAATATATTTTAACAATTATAGACTGTTTTACTAAAATAGCTGACGCTTTACCATTGAAGGACAAGACTGGTAAAAGTGTTACAAAAGCTATGGAAACCACAATACAAAGAAATAAATTTAAAATTAAACATCTACAGACCGATGATGGAAAAGAATATTTTAATAAAGACTTTGGAGCTTTGATGAAGAAATATCAAATAAATCATTATTCTACAAATTCTGAAGTTAAAGCTTCAATAATTGAAAGATTCAATAGAACATTAAAAGGTGCGATGTATAAACAATTTTCAAAACGAGGATCATACGTGTGGTATGACATATTACCACAACTTATAAAAGAGTATAACAACAAATATCATCGTACCATTGGAATGAAACCTATCCAGGTAAATAGTGCTAATGCCAAAATTGTATTACAACGCATTAAAAATAATACAACACCGAAATTGGAAAAATTGCAACCAAAGAAGTTCAAGGTCAACGATAAAGTTCGTATAAGCAAATACAAAGGTGTATTTTAGTAAAAGATATCTACCAAATTGGACTAATGAAGTATTTAAAATTTATAAAGTGCAACCAACTATACCTGAAACCTATTTATTAAAGGATAACAAGGGTGAATTACTTCAAGGTGGATTTTACGGACACGAATTGTTGAAATCAACAGTCGGTGATGTATATCTTGTCGAGAAGATTTTACAAATGAAAAAGGATATGGTTAAAGTCCGGTGGTTAGGGTTTGATAAAAGTGAAGACTCTTGGATTCCTTCAAAAGACTTAGTATAGTTGTTTAATAGCTCATTGTGTGTTTAACCTTTATACAAGATGGAGATTGTACAACAAAAAGATCGATTTAATATCAATAACATTGATGAATTGACAGTTGACAATGATAAGTTAAATCATGGAAACATGGTGAATTACTACCAATACGATAAGATGTCTAATAACTGGTCCTTCAAATTGTGGAAAAAACTAATGTTGTTTTTAACCTTATAACTAATCCTAAAGGATTGCGTTTTAACAATATATACATTTTTTCAAAATCATTGCAACAACCAAAATATCAATTATTGGATAAAGTACTTGCAAGTGTACCTGAAGTAAATTTTTACAAGTTTAATGCCAGTGAAACAATTATGCAACCAAATGAAGCAAAACCATTTTCTATTTTTATATTTGACGATGTTTCTTGTGAAAATCATGACACAATAAGGATTTATTTTGCTATGGGAAGACATCATAATATTGATAGCATTTACATTGGTCAAACATACAGTAAAATTCCAAAACAACTTATAAGAGACAATGCAAATATGTTGATCATCTTCAAGCAAGATGAAACAAATTTAAAGCATATATATAATGATCATGTAAATGCGGATATGTCATTTGAAAAATTTAAAGAGATGTGTGGCAAAGCATGGAATGAGAAATATAGCTTTCTCGTTATTATGAAGGAAGAAGATATTAAAAATGGTAGATATCGT